>OX578141.1:146247357-146417357 GCA_951213105.1 Amaurobius ferox | reverse complement strand
ATAGAGTTACAGAAATTAAATGGTAATATGTTATTAATATTAAAATGAGAATTTTCTTTTGTCATATAAATTAGTAACTATCCTATTAGATGGTTCAATAATTAGTTTTAAATCCAAAATATTAACACTATTACATTAGGTAATAATGCTAAATTATCCGGATAGAAATCTATATCTATGGTATAGTTGTCAGTAAAAGCTAAACGTATCAAATCATCAACATATCTGTAAATTTTATAATCAGTAGAAGTAAAAGAATTTTCATAATGATGTACAAGTATCCAGATACTTGCAAGTACAATTTATTATCTTGAAAAATATAATTATTGAATAGTACAAAGTGGAGAAGTTTAGAAAAATTTTGAAATTTAATAAGATTAGAATAATTAGAAATAAATGCGTTATAAAGAGCTAAAATTACATCATAAAGATTATTAATATTATTAAAACGATATTTAAAATCAAAAGTTTGAAAACCTTTCAGATTACCAACAGATGTTAAATTATTTCTTAATTCTTTACTGATATCTAGAATAAAGTATTTATTACTAGAATAGCGTAAACTATCATTTAGTACATTTAAAATGTTAAGTAGTAATTTACTAGCAGCAGTAGTAGAATAAGTATTATGGCCAAAAATCCTATTAAATTTAGAACTATCACTAGTGGCTAGTGATAGTTCTAAATTTAATAGGATTTTTATGAAATTTAGGAATAAACACAACATATGGAAATTTCAAAAATTTATAATTAATTTTTAAATCACTATATATATATTGATAATTTTCTGGTTGATACTAATTATAGAGTATGAATCAAGTTTAAGCAGATAATTATTCTTTAAATAATCTAACAGAAATTGTATATCAATTTTTTTACAGATAGTAGCATAATTTTTAGATGCTTTATAAACATAAGTAATAACAGAAGATTTTTGTAAATCTGTGATAGTTTTTTATATTATCAATAGCATATAAAGATTTAGACAATTTATTACTACTAACCGTATTTTTAATATTTAATAAAGTAAATTTCCTTATGTTAAATGCCTCTAATGTTAGAGCATATATATAAGCTAATTTATAAATATATTTACCAAGGTCTAGATTAATTGACTTTAATACATTAGAAGCGCTGTTGTAAGATTATAACCTAAATTTAGTACCAAAAGATATAACTGTTCTTTAAGAATCGTCATTATTATGCCTAAGTGTCCTGTAACAATATGACCCAAAAGATTATATATATATATATATATATATATATATATATATATATATATATATATATATATATACTCTTTAAAAAAACGAAGATCCCATAAAACATAATCCGATCATCTAGAAATTTCGCATGCAAATTCCTTTATACCAAGTATGCAAATGATTAAATTTGCAAGGCCAATGAGCATTAACTTAGGTCATAGCGCGTTTCTGCTGCGTAACTAGCATACTATATAACAGGTTTCAAATGTGGACGGTTTATCTTTGATCGTTATCGGAGTTGCAGTTCCGTGGAGACATAACCAATAATGCAGTCTTTCGGGATGCGTGAAACTGGCTAGTCATACCGAACAATAGTTGCCACCTGCACCGAACGGATACTGCTGTGCAAAGGTGCTGGCAGCAATGGTTGCTGTATAGAACTTATAGGCGGAATGACGACTCTGGAAGGTCAAAGTGCACGAATGCGAGGCAAGACAGGATCGAACTGGCCCAATGGCATCATTATCCGCCATTCAACGTGCTACAGTCTTTTCCATACCACCCGTGGTACCTTCCACAATCTCATGGCGCTTGGCTGAGATGGGGTTAAGCTCACTTTGGCCTTTAAGACGTCTACCCATAACACCACAACATCGACAAAGTCGTTTGGAGTAGTGTCGTAGCCGAGCATCACGGCTGCCAGCAGACTGGCATCGCATAGTGTTCAGCGATGAATCACGCTTCAGTCTTTCAGCAGATGACTATCGTGTACGTGTGTGGGGGCGCCAGGGCCAGCAGTACCAATCAGCCCTTGTTTTACACAGGCACACAGCCCCTAGTGTGGTGGTGTGGGGTGCTATCTCTTACGATAGCAGGTTGCCCCTAGTCATCCTGCATACAACTTTAACAGCTCAACGATACGTTGATGAAATCCTGCGGCCGTTTGCATTACCCTTCATGGCACATCATTCTGGGGTCATTTTCTAACAATATAATATCATGCCACATACGGTTCGCATATCTGTGAACTGTCTCCGCTCTTTTGATACTGTTCCTTGGCCAACAATGTCACCAGACTTTTCGTCAATCGAGCTAGTATGGGACATGCTAGGCCGCCAGATTCGGAAATGTAGCAGATCTGGAGCAACAATTGAGGAATGCCTGGCAGAAAATATTGCTGGAAGACATTAGGAAACTTTATCACTCCTCACCTAAACGTATACAAGCATGCATTGCCGCCAAGGGGGAGGGGGTTCACTCATTACTGATTTGAAAATTCAATGTGCAATTGCTAACCATTGATGAGTCCTGCGACCTTGATTCTGTAATCATTACATTACCTATGTATAAGCTGTACGCATATTTAATTTCAATGAAAACAGTCACTTTCTTCATTGAGCTTCGTTTTTTTATTTGCAAAAGAGTATGTATGTATGTGTGTGTATGTATGTATGACTTTGTTGAAGGTTTTGATTTCTTGGTGATTTTTCGAAAATGTGGGGTTTTTTCGAACATTTGCGTTTAAAAACAATAGGCTTCCAGTATTCACCAATTGTAATTTTTGTACCAAATTTCACTCGAGTCGCTCCATTCGTTTGTCAGACATTGTTTCCACAGATTCACAGGGACACACACACGAACACAGAAACATTTGTTTCGTGTTCAGGTATGTTTGAAACGCACTCTCCCGTCGAAAACTCGAATTGGAATTGTCGATCCAGTCAGAATACTTTCCTTATACATTATCTATATATATAAAAATGAAAATCTGTCTGTCTGTCTGTCTGTCTGTCTGTTTGTCACACCATCACGGGAGAACGGCTGAACCGAATTTGATGAAATTTTGTGGGTAGCCCAGAAATAGCCCCACTTAAAATTATATCCGTGTTTTGAGTTTCTACGACCAGTGGTTCTCGAGATATTAGTAAAAAACGAAATTTTCGTTTGTCTCATCATCACGGAAAAACGGTTGAACCGAATTTAATGAAATTTGGTGGATAGCCTTGAAATATCCCCCCATAAATTTTGTCCAAGTTTCGAGTTTCTAAGACCTGGGGTTGTCGAGATATTAATGAAAAACGGAACTTTTTCCTAGGAGTTCTACTCCCTAACTCCGTGGTTTATCCAAACGAAAAGCTTGAAAATCGTTTGAAAGTGAATTAAAATTTAATCTCTGAGTTTGATGGGAGATTTTTTGCGTTAATTAGTCACTTTCTGAAAACATGAATTGTTTGAAACATGATTTAAAGGGGAAATCCATCTCCATGGTTCATGGTTTATTTAAAACAAGCTTTTACGGAACAATGAGAAGTATAGAGAAATCAAAATCGTTATTTAATTTCGCAGTTTATGTTATAAGACATGACATATTTAACATGTTATAAGATTCTATCTTATATCATGTTACTCAGAAACGCAATTAAATTAAATCTGTCTCTTAATTTTAATAATTATTTTTTCGATTTGGATAATAAATAAATGGATATAAAAATATATTTTAGAAAAGAACGATTTGATTTTTCTTATAGCATTTTTGACTGGATAATATCAATTACGGTCTTCAGGTTTAAAAATTATTATTATTTATATTTTCGGGGATTATTGATTCAAGGATTATTGATATTTTCAAGTTATTATGCAATTATTTTATTATGACAAAAATTGTTTAAACTCATATATTGTATGTTGCACGAATCTTCTACAAATGCACGTGTATATCTTTTAATCTACGAGAATATAAGTAGTACAGGTATATTGACATATGTTTTGATATATATTGGCATATATTGGAATCAATTAAGACCTTCTGGTATAAAGAGTACGGATATTATTGATGTTTTCAATTTATTACGTCATCTCTTTTATTTTGGCAAATATTTTTGAGACGCATATTGTAATACGGGTAATCTTCTACTAACACATTGGCATATTTTCTGATCTGCGACAATATAATTAGTACGGGGTTGCATATATTCATTCAATTCCTATTTTTTCTTCTGTAAATTTGCTTACAAAAGGGGGCAGGATGTTTTATTCTTCAGATCTGATCGTGAAGATAATTTTGCATAGTGAGAACATATATTCTTAAACTTCTCTTTAGGAGCAATAAATTTAATATTTTAACAGAATTTGCACATCATTGCGAACTTTAAGTTTCTTTAAATTATACACTCCGTACGAATAAGGGGTGTGCTGTTAGTGGTTGATAAATTTTAACATTTTAGGAGGATATATCATGTTGCTCGGCATCGCAATTAAATTAAATGTGTTTGTTAATGTTTTTATTATTTTTTTTCCATTTAAATAATAAATAAATGGATAAATGGATATAAAAGTATATCTTATGAATGGACGGTTTGATTTTTCTTTTAATTATATTAATTGCTGACTGCGTACATCAATTTCATTTATTTTGGCAAAGAGTTTTCAAGCTTATATCGTATTTAGCTACTAAACTCATATATTGTGTTTAGCCAATAAATTCATATAGCCGATTGTTGAAACAGAAAAAGAGTAGAGCGGGTATATCTTCTAATACAATTGTAGTGTATTCATTTAGTATATTGAAACGGGATAAGAATGTTTCATTCAGATCTGCAAATTCAAAGCTACGAATTTGGAGGGATATCGCTAATTTGACAACTTTTCTTAAACTTTGCCAAATTGACGGAAATGTCGCCAAATTGATATAAACGACACACAAACAGCTGCCATAAACCTTCGGGTTGGTCGTGTGGCTTGGGTCTTCTACATATCAATGAATTTTTTTTTTGTTTTATTTGAAGAGAGTACTGAAATGATGTTTGGTTAGCATTTATCTGTCAGACCAACCATCCTACTTAGTAATACATATAGCGAATTTTTAAAATGTCACCAAATTGATAAAAATGTTTTCAAATCTATAAAAATATCTTGAAATTGATAAAATTGCGCTACATAAATGATATTAATTGTTTTTTGTTAGGGGATAGTATTGTGATGATATTTCGTCAATTTGTCGCAAAGTGGAACTGTCAGTTCTACAGTCCCACTTGGCAATAAATTTGGCGATTTTTTAAAATGTCGCTAATTTGACGAAACTGTCGCCAAATGTTCCATAGAAATATAACTATTTAGACGATATTTTTTCTACCAATTTATTTGAAGCAAATGATATCATGTCGCTTAGCAACGGATTTAAATCCAATGTGTTTATGCGGCAGGCGATTTTTATTAAATCCTTTCCGATTTGAATAATGAAGATATGTATATAAAATAAATTTCATTGCCATTTCATTTTGGACTGGATAATATCAATTATACTCTTCAGGTTTAAACATTATTATTATTGATATTTTCCGGAATTATTGATTCAGGGATTATTGTAATTTTTTAGTTATTACGCCATTGTTTTATTGCGGCAAAAATTGCTGACACACGCATATTGTACGTTGTACGAGTAATCTTCTAGGAATGCACGGGTATATCTTCTAACCTACGAGAATATAAGTAGTACAGGTATATTGGCATATATTTTGACATATATTGGCATATATATTGGAATCAAGTACAGTCATCTGGTATGAAGATTAAGGGGATTAATTATATATTCAATTTATTACGTCGTCTGTTGTATTTTACCAAAAAACATTTGAGACTCATATTGCAATATGTGGGTAATCTTCTACTAATAATCGGACATTATAAGTAGTACGTGTATATCTTCCCATATAATTTTAGCACTTTAATTTTGACATATATTGGAATAAATGACTGTCTTCAGATTTAAAGATTACGGGTTTATTGGTATTTTCAATTTATACATGTAATCTACTAATACAGGTTATATTTTCTAATATTCGCGTATATAATTAGTACGGGTCCCATACAATTTTAACGCTTTTATTTTGCATATATTGATTCAATTCCATATTTTTTTTATATTTGCTTACATAAGGGGTCCAAGATGTTTTATTCTTCAGATATGTCCATGAAGATAATTTTATATAGCGAGAACAGAGATTCTTAAACTTCTTTTTAGGAGCATTATATTAAATATTTTAACAGAATATTTTGATTAAACATGTCATTTAGTATACTATAAGAATTTGGGCATGATTATGAATTTCAAGTTTCTTTATATTATATACTCCGTACGAAGAACGGGTATGCTGCTAGTCTATATAAATAAAAATGAAAATCTGTCTGTCTGTCTGTCTGTCTGTCTGTCTGTTTGTCACACCATCACGGGAGAACGGCTGAACCGAATTTGATGAAATTTTGTGGGTAGCCCAGAAATAGCCCCACTTAAAATTATATCCGTGTTTTGAGTTTAGAGAAGTGAGTAGTGAGAACATATATTCTTAAACTTCTCTTTAGGAGCAATAAATTTAATATTTTAACAGAATTTGCACATGATTGCGAACTTTAAGTTTCTTTAAATTATACACTCCGTACGAATAAGGGGTGTGCTGTTAGTGGTTGATAAATTTTAACATTTTAGGAGGATATATCATGTTGCTCGGCATCGCAATTAAATTAAATGTGTTTGTTAATGTTTTTATTATTTTTTTTTCGATTTAAATAATAAATAAATGGATAAATGGATATAAAAGTATATCTTATGAATGGACGGTTTGATTTTTCTTTTAATTATATTAATTGCTGACTGCGTACATCAATTTCATTTATTTTGGCAAAGAGTTTTCAAGCTTATATCGTATTTAGCTACTAAACTCATATATTGTGTTTAGCCAATAAATTCATATAGCCGATTGTTGAAACAGAAAAAGAGTAGAGCGGGTATATCTTCAAATACAATTGTAGTGTTTTCATTTAGTATATTGAAACGGGATAAGAATGTTTCATTCAGATTTGCAAATTCAAAGCTACGAATTTGGAGGGATATCGCTAATTTGACAACTTTTCTTAAACTTTGCCAAATTGACGGAAATGTCGCCAAATTGATATAAACGACACACAAACAGCTGCCATAAACCTTCGGGTTGGTCGTGTGGCTTGGGTCTTCTACATATCAATGAATTTTTTTTTTTTTTTTATTAGAAGACAGTACTGAAATGATGTTTGGTTAGCATTTATCTGTCAGACTAACCATATTATTTAGTAATACATTTAGCGAATTTTTAAAATGTCACCAAATTGATAAAAATGTTTTCAAATCTATAAAAATATCTTGAAATTGATAAAATTGCGCTACATAAATGATATTAATTGTTTTTTGTTAGGGGATAGTATTGTGATGATATTTCGTCAATTTGTCGCAAAGTGGAACTGTCAGTTCTACAGTCCCACTTGGCGATAAATTTGGCGATTTTTTAAAATGTCGCTAATTTGACGTCGCTAATTGCATAATAACTTGAAAATATCAATAATCCTTGAATCAATAATCCCCGAAAATATAAATAATAATAATTTTTAAACCTGAAGACCGTAATTGATATTATCCAGTCAAAAATGCTATAAGAAAAATCAAATCGTTCTTTTCTAAAATATATTTTTATATCCATTTATTTATTATTCAAATCGAAAAAATAATTATTAAAATTAACAGACAGATTTAATTTAATTGCGTTTCTGAGTAACATGATATAAGATAGAATCTTATAACATGTTAAATATGTCATGTCTTATAACATAAACTGCGAAATTAAATAACGATTTTGATTTCTCTATACTTCCCATTGTTCCGTAAAAGCTTGTTTTAAATAAACCATGAACCATGGAGATAGATTTCCCCTTTAAATCATGTTTGAAACAATTCATTTTTTCAGAAAGTGACTAATTAACCCAAAAAATCTCCCATCAAACTCAGAGATTAAATTTTAATTCACTTTCAAACGATTTTCAAGCTTTTCGTTTGGATAAACCACGGAGTTAGGGAGTAGAACTCCTAGGAAAAAGTTCCGTTTTTCATTAATATCTCGACAACCCCAGGTCTTAGAAACTCGAAACTTGGACAAAATTTATGGGGGGATATTTCAAGGCTATTCACCAAATTTCATTAAATTCGGTTCAGCCGTTTTTTCGTGATGATGAGACAAACGAAAATTTCGTTTTTTACTAATATCTCGAGAACCACTTGTCGTAGAATCTCAAAACACGGATATAATTTTAAGTGGGGCTATTTCTGGGCTACCCACAAAATTTCATCAAATTCGGTTCGGCCGTTCTCCCGTGATGGTGTGACAAACAGACAGACAGACAGACAGACAGACAGACAGACAGACAGATTTTCATTTTTATTTATATAGATTACGAACGCGTAATTTGTCTTTTCATCTGAAGACAATTTCCCCTTCCTTACTTTACTTTCGTCTGCTTCGAAGACCGGAGGAGAAAACAGTCGACGGGCGTTTCCATAACGTGTATCTAGGGTTGCCATGATTTCCATGTCGAAGAAGGGATGACAGATTTTGTGAGGTATCGCCAATTTGGCGACATTTGGCTACTTCCCAAACCTTTCAGAAGCATCTCCAAATAACGATCATTCTACTGGATAGGAGAGATTTCCAGAAATTTCTATAGAGACTATAAAATGACGCATCACTCCTTTGGAGTTCAGTTGACGAATTGACAAGATAGGAGCTAGAGCGAACAGTGACTTTTGTCAATGGTTTGAGAATAGTGGCTGTTGTTTTGTGAAATTATTTTCGTCAGTATTTTGAGAATAATATCGCTTATTTTGTGTAAATAGTGGAGCATTTAAGTGCTGTTTGATTGTACATTGTTTCTGTTTACTTTGTGCTTTATATATATATATTATGTCAGTGATTGCGCAGGTTAATTATATTCATAGCTTTGAAGTTTAACCAACCTATTAATATTCTTTTTAATATTTCAGATTTTGCTCGTGTGAACTGTGTAAATGCTGTCATTACTTAAATGTATTATGGATTCACTAGTTGAGCAATATATTTATAGAAAATATAGGCCTATATCTATGAGAAAATGTTATGCCCAGGTCATGCTAACCATATAGAAGTAAATAGAAGTTTATGGAAAACATCTTTCGGGTTTTAGTTTTAGAGGTTTTTTTTTCCTTTACCCAATATTTAATACTCTTATAAATATTCTTATATTTGAATGTATATTCAATTTAGTTTCTTCTATTTTTTCTTTCTTATTAATAACTTCACAGAACACTTGGTATGTTGCAATTACTAAAAATGTGTCAGATAATTATTGAGTCAATTTTATGCGACTAAAACAAATAATTGCATAATTTCAATAAATAATGAGTATAAACTAAAATGTTGTCTTATAGTTATAATATTATTAATGACAAAATAGTGATAATTTTCTAAAGAACAAAAGCTCATTCTAATTAGAATAAAAAAAGCAATATATGAAGTAAAATTTTCGTCTCATGCTGCATGATATATTTTAATAATTGGTATTTAATAGACCACTTGCGCAATCTGCATTCTTTGAAATACATCTGGAGTTCTTTAATAGTTAATATGTGCGAGCCCTTCCCCCGAGGGAAAACCATATTCTAGTGACATACGGTGATTATGGGCATTACCTTAATTGATCATTGAAACAAGAGAAAATACAACAAAATAAGTGGAGTTTTTTGTTGTTTCTTATTTTCCCTACATGGTAATGTATAGAGAAAATATTGGAATCGTGTCGAAAATCGCAAGTCGAGTTTTCTACAGATCAACATGTTTCAAGGCCATGTGAGGATTCTACTATTCATTATTATTGTATGCTAATTTTACTTTTCATTATGCTAATTTATATACGAAATGCCTCAACTCTGTTTTCAAGAATCACTTACTGACGACTGACCAGGACTACAGAATAGACAAACGTTAGTTCGAATAAATGCGGATTGGAATTCGAGAAGAATATAATCGTGAGCCATCGTGCAGCTTAGGCTGGTATTGTGATACGAGAGTGCGCGGGTGAGGGTGGTGTGTTCATTAATGGAAGTACGCAGCGAAGTGATTGTCTCTGCAAAATTGTGAGTGTAGATATATATGGTTTAATAGTTGATTAGTAGTTCTAGTTCAGTTCAGTAAGAAATATTAAGGTTTAGTTTCGTTATAGATATGGTAGTGCTAGCTTGTAAATATTCTGTGTATGCAATTATAATTTTGAGTTGTCAGCGAAGTTAACTGGAATAAAGTATGTATTGGTTAATGTTGTAGATCACCCATCGAACTCTAGTCAGTTGATTTGAGATTTAAGTGAGTACACTGGTGAATCAAAGGAATGATTTTAGGAATAAATACGTAAAGATTATTTTACAAAGGCATCCCCAGAGTAGAAACCTTTGCAACCTCTAAAATACAAAAAACTATTTTTAGCGTGATGTATGCGTATGTGTGTGTCTATCTGTGTCATGTATGTATCCACTCTAACTCGACCAAACTAATTGACCAAATTTCATACAATTCTATAGGTAAGTCATTTGTGGATGACGTTGGTGCTCATTATATTTTGGTACAATTCGTAATAGAATAACCTGCCGTTTTTTGCGAAATAGCCCTCAAAAATCGCATGTACCCATTCTAAAATTAATTGACCAAATTTCAGAAAATTTGGTAGATAAGTCTCTTGTGAGTTACCCTGGTTTTTGCAAAAGAAACCCTGCCTTTTTTACCGAATGACCAGCAAAAATTGTCAGAATCTAAAATAAAAGACTACGCATGCTTAAATATTTCATTTGACTGTTTGTTTATACGTAATTTTTAAACGATGAAAAGGAAAAGATCAATTCCATTACTTTAAGATTAACTGTTCGTCAGCAAGTGTTTTCGTATTTTTGCTACGTTGCCCTTGAAAATATGTCCAGTTACCAAACAAGAAAATCTGATGTGGGCAACACATGACTGTCCTTATATAATGCAATGAATTTACTATATTTACAATTAAAAAAATGTTATTCTTATAGTAGATACTTATATTCTTTCCAAGATATGGAATTTTATTCAATTAGTCGTCATTTTCATTGATTTAGTGTCATTTTTATCCATTTGGCGAGATTTTTGTTAATTTGGCAGAAATTAAAAATGTCGCCAAGTTGGCGACATTCCGCCAACTTCGTCGCCAAAATCTCGCCAAGCGTTATGGACGGAGAAATAAGTTATTCTTACAGCAGATAAATGACTATTGGCGTTCAAATACAAAAGTATTACTCAAAGTATATTTTTTCATGAATGGAACGAGCTAGTCTATATAAATAAAAATGAAAATCTGTCTGTCTGTCTGTCTGTCTGTCTGTCTGTCTGTTTGTCACACCATCACGGGAGAACGGCTGAACCGAATTTGATGAAATTTTGTGGGTAGCCCAGAAATAGCCCCACTTAAAATTATATCCGTGTTTTGAGTTTCTACGACCAGTGGTTCTCGAGATATTAGTAAAAAACGAAATTTTCGTTTGTCTCATCATCACGGAAAAACGGCTGAACCGAATTTAATGAAATTTAGTGAATAGCCTTGAAATATCCCCCCATAACTTTTGTCCAAGTTTCGAGTTTCTAAGACCTGGGGTTGTCGAGATATTAATGAAAAACGGAACTTTTTCCTTGGAGTTCTACTCCCTAACTCCGTGGTTTATCCAAACGAAAAGCTTGAAAATCGTTTGAAAGTGAATTAAAATTTAATCTCTGAGTTTGATGGGAGATTTTTTGCGTTAATTACTCACTTTCTGAAAACATGAATTGTTTGAAACATGATTTAAAGGGGAAATCTATCTCCATGGTTCATGGTTTATTTAAAACAAGCTTTTACGGAACAATGAGAAGTATAGAGAAATCAAAATCGTTATTTAATTTCGCAGTTTATGTTATAAGACATCACATATTTAACATGTTATAAGATTCTATCTTATATCATGTTACTCAGAAACGCAATTAAATTAAATCTGTCTGTTAATTTTAATAATCATTTTTTCGATTTGAATAATAAATAAATGGATATAAAAATATATTTTAGAAAAGAACGATTTGATTTTTCTTATAGCATTTTTGACTGGATAATATCAATTACGGTCTTCAGGTTTAAAAATTATTATTATTTATATTTTCGGGGATTATTGATTCAAGGATTATTGATATTTTCAAGTTATTATGCAATTATTTTATTATGACAAAAATTGTTTAAACTCATATATTGTATGTTGTACGAATCTTCTACAAATACACGTGTATATCTTTTAATCTACGAGAATATAAGTATTACAGGTATATTGACATATGTTTTGATATATATTGGCATATATTGGAATCAATTACGACCTTCTGGTATAAAGAGTACGGATATTATTGATGTTTTCAATTTATTACGTCATCTCTTTTATTTTGGCAAATATTTTTGAGACGCATATTGTAATACGGGTAATCTTCTACTAACACATTGGCATATTTTCTGATCTGCGACAATATAATTAGTACGGGGTTGCATATATTCATTCAATTCCTATTTTTTCTTCTGTAAATTTGCTTACAAAAGGGGGCAGGATGTTTTATTCTTCAGATCTGATCGTGAAGATAATTTTGCATAGTGAGAACATATATTCTTAAACTTCTCTTTAGGAGCAATAAATTTAATATTTTAACAGAATTTGCACATGATTGCGAACTTTAAGTTTCTTTAAATTATACACTCCGTACGAATAACGGGTGTGCTGTTAGTGGTTAATAAATTTTAACATTTTAGGAGGATATATCATGTTGCTCGGCATCGCAATTAAATTAAATGTATTTGTTAATGTTTTTATTATTTTTTTTCGATTTAAATAATAAATAAATGGATAAATGGATATAAAAGTATATCTTATGAATGGACGGTTTGATTTTTCTTTTAATTATATTAATTGCTGACTGCGTACATCAATTTCATTTATTTAAGCAAAGAGTTTTCAAGCTTATATAATGTGTTTAACTAAAAAACTGATATATTGTGTTTAGCCAATAAATTCATATAGCCGATTGTTGAAACAGAAAAAGAGTAGAGCGGGTATATCTTCTAATACAATTGTAGTGTTTTCATTTAGTATATTGAAACGGGATAAGAATGTTTCATTCAGATCTGCAAATTCAAAGCTACGAATTTGGAGGGATATCGCTAATTTGACAACTTTTCTTAAACTTTGCCAAATTGACGGAAATGTCGCCAAATTGATATAAACGACACACAACCAGCTGCCATAAACCTTCGGGTTGGTCGTGTGGCTTGTGTTTTCTTCATATCAATGAAATTTTTTTTTGTTTTGTTAGAAGAGAGTACTGAAATGATGTTTGGTTAGCATTTCTCTGTCAGACCAACCATCCTACTTAGTAATACATTTAGCGAATTTTTAAAATGTCACCAAATTGATAAAAATGTTTTCAAATCTATAAAAATATCTTGAAATTGATAAAATTGCGCTACATAAATGATATTAATTGTTTTTTGTTAGGGGATAGTATTGTGATGATATTTCGTCAATTTGTCGCAAAGTGGAACTGTCAGTTCTACAGTCCCACTTGGCGATAAATTTGGCGATTTTTTAAAATATCGCTAATTTGACGAAACTGTTGCCAAATGTTCCATAGGAATATAACTATTTAGACGATATTTTTTCTACCAATTTATTTGAAGCAAATGATATCATGTCGCTTAGCAACGGATTTAAATCCAATGTGTTTATGCGGCAGACGATTTTTATTAAATCCTTTCCGATTTGAATAATAAAGATATGTATATAAAATAAATTTCATTGCCATTTCATTTTGGACTGGATAATATCAATTATACTCTTCAGGATTAAACATTATTATTATTGATATTTTCCGGAATTATTGATTCAGGGATTATTGATATTTTTAAGTTATTACGCCATTGTTTTATTGCGGCAAAAATTGCTGACACACGCATATTGTACGTTGTACGAGTAATCTTCTAGGAATGCACGGGTATATCTTCTAACCTACGAGAATATAAGTAGTACAGGTATATTGGCATATATTTTGACATATATTGGCATATATATTGGAATCAAGTACAGTCTTCTGGTATGAAGATTAGGGGATTAATTATATATTCAATTTATTACGTCGTCTGTTGTATTTTACCAAAAAACATTTGTGACTCATATTGCAAAACGGGTAATCTTCTACTAATAATCGGACATTATAAGTAGTACGTGTATATCTCCCCATATAATTTTAGCAATTTAATTTTGACATATATTGGAATAAATGACTGTCTTCAGATTTAAAGATTACGGGTTTATTGGTATTTTCAATTTATACATGTAATCTACTAATATAGGTTATATTTTCTAATATTCGCGTATATAATTAGTACGGTGTCCTATACAATTTTAACGCTTTTATTTTGCATATATTGATTCAATTCCATATTTTTTTTATATTTGCTTACATAAGGGGTCCTAGATGTTTTATTCTTCAGATATGTCCATGAAGATAATTTTATATAGCGAGAACAGAGATTCTTAAACTTCTTTTTAGGAGCATTATATTAAATATTTTAACAGAATATTTTGATTAAACATGTCATTTATTATACTATAAGAATTTGGGCATGATTATGAATATCAAGTTTCTTTATATTATATACTCCGTACGAAGAACGGGTATGCTGCTAGTACTATATAAATATAAAGTAAATAAAGAGGGAAATGAAAGGGACGATAATTTATTGACAAAGGCAGCAGAATTCTTACTGCAAAAGGGATGCTTTCGTGTAATATTTCAAGTAAAACTATCCATTATCGAAGGATTTTGGATAGTACTTTAGTATTTACAAATTCACAGTTCGTATGTTATTTGTATCATATTTACGGAATACGTTGTATATTTGTCGCAAAAGTGTACTTATTTCCAGTGATAAAAAATCGTTATTGTATAAGAAACATGCTTCATAGAAAGAAAGTAATATTTTTTTATCGTTTTTGGCATCCAATTATGTGAATATCTGTAGCTCCTATGGAAGCCGTCATGTTGGTTATAAATAGAAATGGTGAAATTTTACTTGTCTTTATATCCTTTAAAGGGATTTAATATACTGACATTTTTTTTTCTAAAATGGTTAAAATGTTCTAAAGAAATTCAAGGAACTTTTTGTAGTCTTCAGGTATATGGTTTTCTTAGGGTTTACTTGTTTGTAGAAGACACTATTCTGCTGTGTGACTGTAAAGGAAAGTGCTTTGAGTTTAAGAAAATTGCAGTAAAATTCATATTTTGATTTTGATGGCAAAATGTTTTCCATACTATAGCATTTTTACAAAAGTTTTTCCTTAAAATATTTATATATCAGGATCTGCTATAGATACTGGTGTCCGATTTGGATTCTTAGTTCACTAAGAATTTCCATTTCTTGTTCAACAATTTTCGTTTTATTTGATTAACATCTATTTTTCAGGAACTGCTATAGGTTGAACTTAGATAATGAATGATGTGAATTCATCATCAAATGTTGAAGGTGTTAGATTGGTTCACTAAGAATTTTCTCTTCGGTTTCTTTTTTCACTTCTGGTACAGAACTTTTTCTTGAAACATCTATTTCTCAGGATTGGCTATAGATGAAGTTTAGATAATGATTGATATAAATTCAGAAACAAATTTCGGAGGGGATAAAGGGTCTCACAAAGTATTTATACCTTTCTGGAGATTTCACTTTCTATTCAAAAATTTGCATTTTCTGTGAAACTTCTATTTTTTGGGATCTGCAATAGGTACAGCTTAGATAATGACTGATATGGACTCAACGAGGATATTTGAGGGTTCACTAGGGATTTCCATTTCCATCTTTTCCACTCCTGGGAGTATAAAAGTTCTTTATAGTTCTGTCAAAAATGTGTACAAGGGTACACGCCACTTGATATCATATAAAGGCTCCATCATAAATTTCTTGTTTCATCCTTTTCAGGGATGAAATAGTTCTTTCACTGAAAAATCCATAATAAATGCTAATGTTTAGGGTTATTTTTATTAAGTATTTTAGGAGCACGTAAAATAAGCTTTCATGAAGAATTAGAACGAGTATTACGAGAGATAAATATGTTTGTCACCTACCTAGTTTTATATTTATGTTCTACATTCCCAGCAAAGCCAATATGTATTCATGCAGTCACTTATTTTTCCACATAGAAGCTAAGAAACAGAATTTATAAGAATGGAATATTTAGAAAACAAGCCCTTTTCCCTGGAAAGTCAAGCTGCATAAGTTGTTAGTCCCTGATGGGAAACTGCTTTACCTTTTTCGGGCAGTAAAGTTTTTGCTGATAATGCACTTTACTGTTATTTGCTTACTCATAGTATAACACACGCACACACACACACACACATATATATATATATATATATATATATACATATATATATAAATTAAGAAGTAATTAAGAAGTAATTAAAAACAGGGAGTAATTAAAAAAATAAGGCCATCTTGTGAACCTTGGACCAAAGACCTCATCTTGTGAACTTTGGAGCGATGACGTCATTTTATGTGAGATCTTAGATAAGATAAGAACTGATAAGCTCTCATTTTAGTGTTGTAATTAGTGTGTATATGGTTCATTTCTAGTTTGGATGTCGGCTAACGAAGACCTCATACTGTAAGTTATTTTCATGTTTTTGCCAGCTATTCTTGTATATTCCGCGCGATACATATCTCCTAAAGTTATAAAAATATACAAAATTTTTCTAAGTATTTAATGTTAATGTCATTTAAAATTAGGAACTTTAACTAGGTTTGGTACATATTTTCACTTTATGATTTCGAAGATGAATAAAATAATGTAGAAATTTTCTCATGTAGATAACAAATGCGTTTAACACAATCTAATGTTGTACGATTCATTAAAAATTACAAGTTCTAATCACTTCATATCGTATGTGATCTGTTCGTATACGGCACTCGATTTAAATCACGTGATTATACTTATGACATGGCCCGATAAGACATTTCAACCTTGGGCGTTGCGTGGATAGGTTCGATTCGTTCTTTGCTGCGACAAATTTATAGTGTTTTAGGATCTTAGTGTTTTAAAAATAAATCTTATACTGTGAATGTGGTAGTTGAATGTTACTATCAAAAAATAATGTTTAAATTCAAAGTATGCCATCATTCGAACAAATAATTTCTAGTGGAAATACTGTGGAGTTGTCTGTTCCTGCCCTAGAAGAAGCAAAATCTGTGGACATTGTTTCAGATGTAATTAATTCACCCTCACAAAAGATTGCTGTGGATTGGTTAGAGACCTATCTTATGTCTTCTATAACCCCAGTAGAAACATCTACCGTTGTCAATTCACAAGTTCTCACCGAGGTTGGAAACTCAACTCAAGATCTGCTTTCTTGTGATCTAACACATAGCGGAGTGTTATCCACCACTACAGAATCAGTTTCGACTGAATCTACTTCTTCAAATTTTGTGCAAGATACGCTCTGTCGTTGGCATTTAGGTTCTGATGTGTATGTATATTTGAAACTTAGCCATGGGAAGATAAAAGCGTATATATGGAAATATCACTCTAACGAGCAAAATGAATTACAGCCTACGCGTGAAGGTGTTACGTTGTCACCTGCTACATGGAGTGAATTTTCTCAAAAATTGTGGTCGTTCAATATTCTATATGCAGATACCTCTTTCGTCAGTCGCAATGAGTTGTTCTGCTTTAATGACAATGGAAAACTGCATTTACAGAAAATAATTCAATTATATGATTCAAAATTTTGTCTAACACAGTGTCATATTACCTTAGATGAAAATCAAATAGTATGTTTGAAGAATTGTGTTAACAACATTAGTATAAAACTTCCAGAAAGTATATTTATAGAGTGGCTTCCTGCTCAAATATTAAAAATAAAGAACACTATAACCTTTCTACCATCACTTATTTGTGACAAAAATTTCGCATTCGAACAATTAATTTCTCGTATTCATGACAGCATGATGTGTCATGTAAAAAACTTTTCAAATGTGTTGGCTGTGTTGCTCAAATTGAAGATCAAAGTTACCATGAATGTCTTTACAGCACTCTATTAGAAATGTACGACAGAGTGGCTGAACAAGTACTTCTAAATCTTGACATTAATAACATAGCAAAGAAAGTTTTGTTGCGTGGTGAAGAAGTCTTTTACTGATATGATAGAAATTTTTTCAAGTCATTCAAATCAGAGGACTATGAATGTGCGATAAAGAAATTATTTTAACTTATTTGTTTAAATGTACAGCAAATAATGGTTAATGTGCATTTTATGAAGAATAAATGCATTAAATGGTTTTTTATCTTTCAAACTGAATTCTTTATTTACGTTCATCAGCTAACTTTTTTTTTTACCATGTTTCATTTAAAAATGTTATGTGGTCATGGGTTATGTATCTATACATTCAAGTGTAAAAGGTTTACTAATCTTGCTTTTTAAAATGAAATATAAAAAATTAAAAATAGATTTATTCGAATTATATCAAATGTCTACAGTGTGAGTTTCATAACGAAAGGTATTTACAATTTACAGAGTTTAAATCATAAAATTTATAATCAATGTTAAAATTCTGAAATATCCTTATTCATTAAAAATAAATGATAAGTTATGTTCCATTCCATAAAGTATGAAGATTCATAAATAATGTTGTGTTTCAATCTCTAAGAATCGGTGAAAATTCGACTCTAGTTTCTTAAAAATCTACGAAGTTGAGAATAATTCTGTAATAAGGGTAAAAATTTGTTATAGATCTCAGTTTAGTTCTGTCATTTTCTCTGTGTTGTTAATTACATTCAAGTGTACATTCAAATATGGCCATTCATTAAGAACAAGATGGTTTTATGATGCACCTACAGCCCCGAAATCGTGACATTTCTAAGTGCATGTCAATAATGTCTCGTATTAAGATATCAAAACTCATTACATGTTTCTTTTAAGATGTTAATTGCATGTCTTTCATATTTTTAATGTTATTGTAATGTAGTCTCCTTGTCTCCGAGAGTCACTCTTTTATTTAAATTCAATGTTAACAATCGCATATCCTTAAAAACAGTAAGGGATATTCTATTCTCCTTTAAGACAGTTTAAAAAAAATATAGTGATTTAATGACCTTAAACGTTGTTGTAACATTAAAAAGGTAGCTCTTATTTGATAGTCATACACTAAGTATTGTGCAATTTTTGTTAAATTTCATTAAAATATGATAATTTTAAACGATAAAAGAGTCTTAGAGTTTATGTAACGTTACTCTAGGGGGTCGCTCATTCATTTAGATTCAACAATAATGATCGTATATCCTTTAAAAACCGCTAAGTGCTAATCAATTTCTCTAAAATTCGTGAGAGTTTATTCTTTTCAGATTGAGTGCGCGCCAATGTAGTGGTTAGCTTGTCGGGGTCGCGAGAGTTTGCATTTTTTAAAAATATCTTCCAAGTAATGTATTCCTTGGTGAGAATAGCTTGTGCGGGGTACAAGAGTGATTAGTTCAAAGGCGTCTCGACAATTCACATTTTAAAAATATCTGCCCTCTATTGTATTCTTTGGTATGAAAGGATTGTGTGGGAGTCATTTTATAAGGTTTTTGCAACTAACATAACCACTTGGCCTGGATTTGACTATTTTTCATATTTAGGAAAAAAAGCATTGAATTTTTTCGTTTGGTATAAGTGGAAAAACTTTATTTTTATTTTTCAGATTTTAAAGAACGTTAAATAATGTTTACAAACACTTAGAGTGCTTTAGACGTACCAAAAACCACTTAGCATGAACATAACAAAACCACTTAGCATGGTTTTAGTATAGAGCACTACACTTAACACTATTTTTAAAATATCTAAGAATAATTTACTATTACATTTTGTTTTAAAATTCACAAAACTTAAAATGGTCGAATCCTGTTCACGAGGAAAAAAATGTACTCCATACCATTTATGTCTACCAATGGAATACATCTATTTCGGACATTTTTAAAAATTTAAAAAGTTAGGGCGATAAAATCTCACATAATACTTACTCGTTTCAGGTTTTAATACTGGGTGTTAAAATCTAGGTACATGTATGGTCGATTCCTATTCAATAGATTTTAAAATATGTTGGTGCCCTGTAAAAATAGTCGAAACTGTGCACTCACTTTTAAATTCTATAATAGTACTAAAATTAGGACGCCCACTGTAAAAATGGTTAAATCATAGTCAATGGCTTTTATTTTATTTATTTATTTTAAACTTAATGCTAAAATTTTGGGATGCACATATATCTGTGAAAATGTTCGATTCGTGTTCCGTAGCTTGTTAAATTCTGAACCTCGGTATTGAAATTACACCCATCACTTAAAAAATGGTTAAATCATATACAACGCACCATATCATTAAAGTCATGCATGACGTACACTATTCAGATTGTGTGTAGCAAATCAGTGGCTAGCACAATGAGGTTAATAACATTAAGTTATTAAAAATATGTCATTAAGGAAAAATAAGTGGCAACAGGTCAAAATGATGACGTCATTAGAGATATGATCTCATTTTTAATAGTGTAATGAGAGTGTATTACTCATTTCTAGTTAGGACAGCAACACGTCAACATAACGCTCGTGAGTTTCAATTTTTGTTAACTATTTTCCGTGTAACACACATCTCCTAAATATATATAAAATTTTTCTAAATATTTAAACTTTAACTAAGCTCGGTTTCATCGAAATATTTGTATTGCATATATTTGCAATTGGTGAAAAGGTTAGTTCATAAAACACTCCGTTCATATTTAGAACAGTAAAATCTATTTTAAAAGCTTGCGAAACGTACATATTAAAAATTGCAGTGTTAAAATCTACATCACTTAAAAGGGTCAAATCCGCTTAACACAATTTTTGAAAATATCTAAGTATAATGCACTATTACATTTTGTTTTTAAATACACTCACACGCACTTAGAATGGTTGAATCTTGTTCATGACCCCACATAATACAATTTTTTAAAATAGCTAAGTATAATGCAGTATTACATTTTTGTTTTTAAACACACGAAATCGTTTAGTTATTATTAAAAAAAAAAAAAACATATTGGTATATACCAAACACTCCGAAAAAATTGCTAACATATTGTATTAAAACACACCGAAAAATTATTAAGTACCGCATCTATATTACCTTTTATAAAATACATATCATTTACATTACAAGATATAATTTCCCCCTAATAACTCCAATCAAAATGTTCTTAACACATAATCGATCTTCCATTTACTTTCACAGAGTACAGTTTCACGACAAGAATGTACGCATTAAGTCTCACTGGCACAGCGGTTAGCGTGTCAGACTTGTAATCTCGAGATCCCAAGATCGGATCCCGTTGGAAATAAATATATTTTACATTCAGAACTTTAAAAAAGAAAAATGCCGATAGATGGCGCCACTAAAATCGTATTTCTATTATTCTTTCAAACGCAAGGTCGCCTCCTCCGTCTAGATAAACTATCCAAATATCTACTTATCACGATAAGATAAGCCGTGAGACGTCATCGATAAGCCGTTATCACATGACGTCATCGATAAGTTATGACGTCACCGATAAGATAAGCCCCTAGAGCTCCTCTACTACAGGCTGACTTATTAAGCATATTGAAGCCCATAGGGTTCCATACTATAGTTACAGAAATTATAAAATAAGTGTTTAAAATAAATACTTTATATAGAAAAGTATGTTTCAATTAGAGTATTGTAGAATTTAGCTCACACAAGTATGCTCCAGTGCCTGGTATCCAATTATTTATTAGCCATTGTTTTCTTCTTTTTTCGTTTCTAAGAAAGCGAAATAGCCTGAAACCCTTTCTAGAATGATTAGAGCAGTTCGGTGCAGAACAGCCACCTATAATTATTTCAATTATACTTCCTAAAGTGAAAATAGGAATAGAGCTAATGCTAATGGATTGCGCATCCAGCTACGGTGGGCTTCAATATGCTTGATAAGTCAGCTCGTATATAGAGGAGTCTTATAAGCCCCCATGACGTCATCCCTTCCTGACTTCATCGACTGCTCCGTCTGCTGGGGTGGGACCCTGTTTTCCCTCTACTCTCGATGGTCTAGAAACCTGCAACCTTGCACACTTATAGTAAAGAGCGAAAGTTGCAACAAAAGTAAAAATGGAATAGTGCACATTTTCGAGAGGTGTAATTTTTTTGAGAATCTCTTTCTATCGTCACCCCTAATTCAAAATTTTAAATGTTAGATTATTTTTTGTACCTGGACGCTGCAACGGATCGAATGAGACCAAAACCAAGATTCTGTCTAGAGGGGGAAGTGCTCGCTAATTTTAATACATCACTCTCTAGCTTATTCGATTCAAGGCATTATACAGATATTGGAAGTGTGAAAGATAGATCAAGAAACGTCTAGTCTTAAAACTAACACCAAGCGTATGGATAACTTTAAGCTCGTTTGAGATTTCTACATTTCACTAAGAATATATATATACTACTAGCAGTATATCTGTTCTTCGTACAGAATATATAATGTAAAGAAACTTCAAATTTACAATTATATGCAAATTCATATAGTATTGTAAATGCTATTGTTATTTAAAACATTCTATGTAAGTCTATATAAATAAAATTGAAATTTGTCTGTCTGTCTGTCTGTCTCATCATCACGGGAGAACGGTTGAACCGAATTTGATGAAATTTTGTGGGTAGCCTTGAAATAGCCCTACTTAAAATTTAGTCTATGTTTCGAGTTACTAAGACCAAGGTTTGTCGAGATATTAATGAGAAACGAAACTTTCGTTTGTCTCATCAGCAAGGGAGAACGACTAAACCGAATTTAATGAAATTTTGTGGGTAGCCTTGAAATCGCCCCCCTTTTTAGTCCAAATTTCGAGTTTCAAAGACCAAGGGTTGTCGAGTTATTAAAGGAAAACGAAACGTTTCCATTTGAGTTCTAGTCTCTAACTCCCTGGTTCCTCCAAGCGAATAAGGTTGGAAACCGTTGGTTTAAAACGTGAAAGTGAATTAAAATTCTATTTCCGAGTTTTGTGAGAAATTTTTTCGGTATTTAGTCACTTTTTGAAAATCGCAGGTTTGAAACATGAATTTAAATGGAAACTATCACCATGGTTTATTTTTCGAAGGCTTACTCAACAATGAAAAGTATTAAGAAATCAAAATGGTTATTTAATTGTCAGCATTTTACGAGGAAAATTCTTTCTTATATCATGATATATAATTTTTATAATTTATATTTATTCAAATTTATAGCGTTCAGCCAATAAACTCATATATTGTGTTTAGCCAATAAACTCATTTAGCCGATTGTTGAAAAAGATTAAGATTAGAACGGGTATATCTTTTAATACAATTTTAGTGTTTTCATTTAGTATATACAAACAGGATCTTCAGATCTACTAATTTGGCGGGATATCGCTAACCTGGCAACTTTTCTTAAACGTTACCAAATTGATAAAAACGGCGCTAAATCAATGAAATTAATTTTGGCTTGTTAGAAGAGAGTACTGAAATGATGTTTCGGTAGCATTTGTCTGTCAGTCCAACCGTTCTACTTAGAAACACATTTAGCGAATTTTTAAAATGTCGTCAAATTGATAAAAAATGTTTGTAAATCTATAAAAATATATTGAAATTGATAAAATTGAGCTAAATAAATGAAATTAATTGTATTTTGTTAGGGGAGAGTATTGTGATGATGTTTCGTCAATTTGTCGTCAAGTAGGACAATCAATTCTACACTTCGATTTGGCGATATATTTGGCAATTTTTAAAATGTCGCTAAATTAACATAAATGTCGTCAAATTAATTAAATGACGCTAAATTTATCAAAATAACACCGAATAGATGAAATTTCAATTGTTTGCATAATTAAGTACGATTTTCTAGATAATTGTCGTTTTGTGAGAATTAAAAAAAATATTTTTTAATTTGTTTATAAACTGGGCCAGGATGGTTTATTCTTCACATCTACCTGTGAAGATAATTTTGTATATCGAGCCCAGAGATTCTTATACATTTTTTTAGAATTAAATTAAATATTTTAAAACAATATTTTGAATAACAAAGTCGTTTAGAATACTGTAAGAATTTACACATAATTGTGAATGTTAAGTTTCTTTATATTATATTTTCCGTACAAAAAGAACGGGTATACTGCTAATAATCTATATAAATAAAATTGAAAATCTATTTATATGTTTATTTGTGGATATATGTTTATTTGTGGATATATGATGTGTTTATTTGTCTCCTCACCACGGGTGAACAACTACATAGGATTGGATGACATTTTCGGGATAGACTTGGACAAGACCGACTTAAAATTTAGTCCATATTTCGAGTTTTAAGACTAGTGGTTATCGAGATATTAATAACAAGAAAGATCAATCATGCTTAAAGCATTGATTATGAAACACTTTCCAACTTCAATGCAATTTTATTTAAACATGTCTAAAATGCAATGCATTCCTCGGTAATATTTTAAAACTTATCACAATACTACAGTAATTTCTTATATTTGAAAACTTAAACCTTCATCGAAAAAAATGAACTTCATTCAAATGACGGCATTGAAATATAAATTGCCTGGTTTAAACATCTCCAAATGTGATATATTCTTCGGTAATAATTTTAGAATTATCATAATACTACGATAATTTATTATATTTGAAAACTTCATCGAACACAACTGAAATTCATTCAAATGACGTCATAGAAAAAATAACACGCCTGGCCCTCTCTATAAAAGCAGCATTTCATTCATAAATAATTTCCCATTCATGTCATTCATCACAATACTATAATAATTTATTTTATTTAAAAATTAAGACCATAGAGCTACAAGTAATTAAACTTTATGCGTAAAACTTCATCGAAAAAAATCGTCCTGCTCTTTGTAAAATCAATGAATATTTCATTCATATCAGCTATGCAGACTCCATGAACTAAATGATTTTGTGTTAAAGAAATACAGCAATTCTAATACAACTCATTCTACATATTTTGCTGTTTACATTTTACATAGGTGAAAAATAGGCTTCGTTGTAGAAATAATCAAATTTGGATGAGCATTTAAACTCAAATATATTGTCATTGCGTTGTTTCAGTATGTAGATGCACAGAATGTAGGCAAAAATAAAGTGGTTTTAGGACGGATACAACACGGATACATATGAATTAAAAAGAACTTTAAATATCACGATTTTGAGACAAGATGGATGCCATAAATCATTTTGAAGTGGGTCACGTGATCTTTTCATATCATGGGCACGTGATAGCTTCATATAAGAAGTGTTATTATTATTTTAATTTTTATTTAAAAAACTACTGAATATATTTCGCTGAATTTTTTTTATATATTTTATGGAACAATTTGTATATTACCTAAAATTTTCGAAGCAATTTGTGGATTTTAAATCCGCTTAAAAAATGTTTGAAGAATTAGGTCCCATAGGGCTCAATGTATTTCATTTTTTCAACCCGGGTTCAATCCAAAACTAATTGGGTGATATTATTCATTTATGTTCCCATAGGTCCTACAGACCGTCTGAACAACATACTAAAATTTCATTTTGATTAAGTCATTTTTACGGCATTTATCGTGCTAACGGACAGACAGACAGAATGACCAAAGTCATAAACACTTTTCAACTTTGTTGTAAAGTGTTAAATATCGCACTATTAAACCTTTCATAGAGATATCAATATGCAAACGATATTTGTTCCTCAAAATTATTTGAGAAAAAAAATGATATAATATTGCTAAGCGACGGGATTAAACCCAGGTAGGTCAAATGTCTTTCACTGCAGTCTCATATCCATGTTCTCTTTATTTTTTTAATAATTCATTAAAATTGAGTTTAATTGCATAACATAATGCAGGATTTGCACTTTTAATTCCAATTTTTCTTTTATTTGGTAATTGAACATTTTTTCAAGGGCGGAGTAACAAAAATACGAAAAACGAGTATGGTTAGTCCTAGAGTAATGGGGTTGGTTTTATTCAATTCAACGTAAAATATTACGTATAAAACCAGCATTTAATTGATACATTTCGTTGTCTTTTATTTTAAATTTTGGCGAATTTTGCAGTCCATTTCGTAAAAAATGCATGTTTTTCTTTTCAGAGTCGTACCAAAATCTCATCAACACCAGAATATCTCACAAGTGACTTATCTACCAAATTTTGTGAAATTTGGTCAATTGGTTTTTTAGTTAGCGTGGATACATAATATTTTTTCGAGCCTTTTCTAAAAAAAGATGGGTTCTTTAATACCGAATCGTGCAAAAATCTAATCAGCACCAGGGCCACACACAAGTAACTTGTCTATAAAATGTTATGAAATTTGGTTAATTAGTTTTTGAGTTAGAGTGAATACATACATTGCACAGACAGACACACACACACACATAAACGTCATCCTAAAATAGATTTTTCGTGTTCTAGAGGTCTCAAAACGTGTAGAGTCTTTGAAAACTCGAGTTGCGATTTTCGATACGATCACAATACTTTCCCTATATATTACTGTGTATTGCAAGTCAAATAAAAATCTGATGTGGGCAACACATGACTTTTCCTGCAGTTTCAAAATCATTTTGTCATTTTCTATTCAATTATGCATTGTATTGAGTTTAGTTGCAGAAAATAACATGGATGCTTTTCTGATATTCTATCCAATTTGCCTTTTTATTGCATTTCCGTTTCATTTGACAATTAAAATTCACTTTTTTTAATTCACTTCAGATATTCAAAATTCAAAAAAGACATCTCGAGAATGGTTCATCCTACAGTCATGGGGTCAATCTTATTCTCTTAGTTGTCAAATTTTACTTAAATAATAAGTACTTAATCAATATATTTCAACAATTTAATCATTTATTTCAGATTTTCATCATCTTTGCAGATCAGTTCGCAGGAAAGAGTTATAATTCTCAGAATAATATCAAAATCTAATCAGCATCAGGATAATTATCAAGGGACTTAACCACAAAGTTTTAAGAAATTTCATTAAACAGTACGTACGTCTTCAGTTTTCTTCAAAATTAAAAATTTAAATATTTTGAGAATGGTCCATCTTAGAGTAATCGGATTGATCTTATTCCTTTTGTCATTAAAAATTAAGTATAAAACAAGTATTTAATTGATACATTTCAGCATATGTAGTATTTTATTTAAGATCGGATATTTTATATTTGCGGGCCATTTCGCAAAAAAACTAAAAAGTAAAGAAAAAACAGATTATTATTTCCGAGTCGTACCAAAATCTAACCAGCATATAAATATTCCATAAGCGGCTTATATATCAAAGTTTGTGTAATTTGGTCAATTAGTTTGTCAATTAGAGTGGATACATTCAATTTGTGCGGGCCATTTTGCAAATAAATGCAGGTGTTTTTTTTCTGATTCTTACCAAAATCTAATCAACACCAGAGTAACCCACATGTGACTTATCTACCAAATTTTGCGAAATTTGGTCAATTAGTTTTGGAGTTAGCGTGGATACATACAATTTTTGTGGACCATTTCGCAAAAAATGCAGGGTTTTTTTTCTAATCGTACCAAAATCTAATCAGCATCAGGCCCTCCTACAAGGAACTTACCTACCAAATTTTATGAAATTTGGTTAATCAGTTTTTGAATTAGAGTGGATACATACATTTCACATGCACACATACAGACACACATACATAGACGTCAAGATAAAATAGTTATTTCGTGTTCTAGAGGTACCGGAGCGATTTGATTGTCGAAAACCCGAGTTGCGATTTGATTCCAATCCTTTCCCTATACATTACCATGTATTGTAGGGAAAGTAAAAGATATAGATGGTAGAATTTTTAAAATGGGCTAGTAGATGTCATGCAACAGATAAATTGAGATGGAGAGCATATGGGAAGCCAGAGGCAGGCCAGAGGGTTAAGTGCTAGTCGTTGTCTAATTTACAAGCTGTGGAGCCATCTTAAAAAACATCCCGAGAGTACAGAAGTGGAATTGCATGTGTTACTATTTCAGGGAACTTCTAAAATGACAGAAACTGCAAAAATTAGATAAAACAGTTGCATTGGCTATTAGACAGTGTTTATCTAAATATTTTAACCCTAATTTTTTTTAAATATTCTGCATATGATTTTAGGTGCTAAAATTTAAAATGCTTTTCCACATTCATTTTTGCAATGACTAACAAAATTGTTTCTCTGTTTGAAAATTAATGAAAGTTTTTAATCTAATTTAACTAAATTTATTAGTTAAGCTATTCGTGCAATTTTAAAGCAATTTGTGAATTTTAACTCCGTTTTAAAATGTTCCATAGGGTTCAATGTATTTAATTTCTTCAATCTAGTTTAAATTCGAAACTAATTGGGTGATATTATTAATTTTCATTCCCAAACATCCCACAGACCGTTTCAGCAACATACTAAAATGCCATTTCGATAAAGTTATTACTTTCCTTATATACATAATGCATAAGGAAAGTATTGTGACGGGGTCGAAAATTCGAATTCGGGTTTTCGACGGGAGAGCACGTTTCAAGCATCCCTGATCACGAATCAAACATTTTTGAAGTGATGTCTGTGTGTGTGTATGTGTGTGTGTATGTGTGTGTGTGTGTGTGTGTGTGTGTGAAAGTATGTGTGTGTGTGTGTGTGTCAGTGAGTCTGTGGAGACGATAACTGACGAACGAATGGACCGATTCGAACCAAATTTGGTACAAAAATCACAATCCGTAAACACTGGAAGCCTATTGTTTTTATACGTGATCGAATGTTTAGAACCCCCCTAAATTTTCGAATGAAATTTTGAAAAAATCGTTAAAAAATCAAAACCGCTAATAAAGTTACGCAAATAGACATTTCTTATGTAATTTTTTATTAGAAAACGATTGGTATAAATTTTAGAACGCTAACAAGAACCGTTCTCGAGATATTGTACATTTTTAAAAAAATTATGAAAAAGTCACATAAAAAAAAAATTCCTATTGAGAAACATGTTCACTTTTCATATGTAATACCATGCGATAAATTGAGTGACATCATTCTCGTGGATCTAGCTCGTTTAAAAATATACTTTGAATAATACTTTTGTATTAGAACACCAATAGTCATTTATCTGCTGTAAGAATAACTTTTTCCTTAGTGCATAACTCTTGGCGAGATTTTGGCGACGAATTTGGCGGAATGTCGCCAACTTGGCGACTTTTTGGAAATGTTGCCAAATTAATGAAAATCTCGCCAAATGGATAAAAATGATGCTAAATCAATGAAAATGACGACTAATTGTCGAAAATTCAATATCTTGGAAAGAATATTAGTATCTACTATAAGAAAATCCTATTACTTTCCTTATATATATAATGTATAAGGAAAGTATTATGACGGGGTCGAAAATTCGAAATCGAGTTTTCGACGGGAGAGCACGTTTCAAGCATCCCTGATCACGAGTCACATATTTTTGAAGTGATGTCTGTGTGTGTGTGTGTGTGTGTGTGAGAGAGTCTGTGAAGACGATAACTGACAAACGAATGGACCGATTCGATCCAAACTCGGTACAAAAATCACAATCCGTAAACACTGAAAGCCTATTGTTTTTATACACAATCGAATGTTAAGAACACCCCTAAATTTTCAATTGAAATTTGGAAAAAATAGTCAAAAAATCAAAACCACTAATAAAGTTACGCATATAGACATTTCTTATGTAATTTTTCATTAGAAAACGATTGACATAAATTTTAGAACGCTAACATGAACCGTTCTCGAGATATTGCACATTTTTCAAAAAAATTATCAGAAAGTCATATAAAATAAAAAAAAAGTATTTCCTCTTGAGAGACATGTTCACTTTTCAGTAATACCATGCGATATATTGGATGACATCATTCTCGTGGATCTAGCTCGTTCCATTCATGAAAAAAGATACTTTGAGTAATACTTTCGTATTTGAACGCCAATATTCATTTATCTGCTGTAAGAATAACTTATTTCTTTGTCCATTATGCTTGGCGAGATTTTGGCGACGAATTTTGGCGGAATGTCGCCAACATGGCGACTCTTTGAAATGTTGACAAATTAACGAAAATCTCGCCAAATGGATAAAAATGACGCTAAATCAATGAAATGACGACTAATTGTCGAAAATTCAATATCTTGGAAAGAATATTAGTATCTACTATAAGAAAAACCTATTTATTTTACTGTAAAAGTGGTAAATTCATTACGTTATATAAGGAAAGTCATGTGTTGCCCACATCAGATTTTTTTATAGAAGTTATCGTGCGAACAGAAGATAGAATGACCAAAGTCATAAACACTTTCCAACTATGCTGGAAAGTGTTAAAAATAAAGCAGGTCGTTAATGGGCTAATGACGTAGAATAAATGCAATTGTATCAAATCTATTATAACCGAATCTATATAATATATAAAAAAAATAATATTTCCGGACATTTTGCATAACAGATATTTACAGTCATAGAATAAATGCAATTGTATCAAATCTATTAAAACCGAATCTATATAATATATAAAAAAAAATAATATTTCCGGGGATTTTGCATAACAGATATTTACAGTCATTAAGTTATTCTTTTCAGGAGGGGATACAATATAAACATCTATTATATGTATAATATACAGGGTGCCCAGTGCTATCGATGCCCAATGGCTATTTCCTCAACCGTTAGTCACAGAGATACACTTCCAATTGTAAAAATGTTTTAAAATTTAAAATCCATTATCTTAGAAACAGTTTAAACCAATAAATGCATTTCTGAAAGAAATACGAAATATAAATTTTTATACAGTCCCCCGGTCCTACTAATTATATTTAGGAAAATCATCCTCATACAATTTTATGCACAATTTTAAGAGAAAAAAATTAAAAATAAAATCATTCTTTTACGACCAGAATTGACCGACTTATAGCTGTTTAAAGTTGGAGCCCTTTTTTGTGCTGAGTCAATCTGGGGTCAATACGGTCTCTGATTGGTTGGTTGCCTGAAACGGGACATTTTTATGCGTGGAAAAGCGACTTAAGTCATAAAGTTTAATGCTCCATAACTCGGGGAATTTTGGTCGTAAAAGGAAGATTTTTCTTTAATTTTGCATGAAATTGTATGAGGATGATTTTCTTAAATATAATTGGTAGGACCGGGGGGACCGTATAAAAATTTATATACCGTATTTCTTTCAGAAATGTATTTATTGATTTCAACTGTTTCTAAGATAATAGATTTGAAAATTTAAAACATTTTTGCAATTAGAAGTATATGACTGTGACTAACGGTTGCGGAAATAACCATTGGGCACAGATAGCACTGGACATCCTGTATATTAAAATGTAATATTTTCAGGAATACGTACAAGGCACATTAGAATCCTTATGCTCCTCTGTTATAGAGAGAGTGGGACATACTATATAAAAATATATTATAAAATATATAATTAAAATTAATATATTTAGGAAATTTGCATACCGCATTTATAATCGTTATTTTAATTTTTAAGAGGGAATGGGGAGGGTTATACTATAAAAATCTAATACGCAATATATATTAAAAGCAATAGTTTCAGGGAACTTGTATAACAATCATTTAGAATCGTTAAAGAGAAATGAGGTGCAAGAAAAAAGTTCGACGTCTTCATTTTTGCTATTCTTCACCTTGGCGACTTTTTACCTCGTTAAATCCTTTTAGTCCAGGATTCTTAATGATCACTATCCTTATTGCTCTGCATATCTTCTCTGCGGTTATATTGTGCACATGATTTGTAAGGCTCCCGCCACATTTGTCTCCGGGAAAAAGAGAAAAGTCAGAAGAGGAACATAAATGATGGATATCATTATTGAATTTTTTTATTAATAATGCATAACTACTGAAAGTTGTCTTGTTTCTTTTTATTTTTTATATTTGGGAGATATGCTTTTAAATTAATTTGCGAAATTCAATTTGTACTTTTTAATGCAATACGTTAAAAAATTATATGTTGATTGAAAGTTGAATAATATGTTTACACAATAATCAATAAATAATAAAAACACTTCTAAGCAGTACATAATTTTTGGTGAACAATACTTTGCTGTTTAACTATCTTATGAAACATTTGTAATAACCAGTCCAGTACTTTTCGATCAACATGGCTTTCAATATTATACTAATACGATACATTAGAAGCAATGTTGCAAATGCTTTTGCTAAAAAACGTAGTTTAGAGTTAACGATGTATTTCAAATTAATATATCAAAATTCTGTGTAACTTTTACTTAAATTAGACAATCTATATAATAAGCTCTGAACAGAGTGACTGAATGAGTGAGGGGGTGATGAATCAAAATTATTGAGCACTTCCATTATAGATAGAATCTTTAGCTAGAATCTAAATTTTGGTGGCATTCAAATCAAAACTTAAAAAATTCGAATTAGGGGTGGCAGTGCAAAATGATAATAAAATGTGTGTGTGTGTGTGTCAGTGAGTCTATGGAGATGATATCCCATGAACGAATTGAGCGATTCAAATGAAATTTGGTACAGAAATTATAATCGGTGAATACTGGAACCCTTTTGTTTTTAAACGCAATCGAATGTTAGGAAGACCTCAAATTTTTGGATAAAATTTTGAAAAAAAAAGCCCATTAAAAATCAAAACTTTCAATAAGTTTACGTAAATAATCATTTCGTATGTAATTTTTTATTAGAAAACGATGGATATAAGCTGTTCAACGTTAACATGAACCATTCTCGAGGCATTGCACATTTTTTCAAATAAATAAAACTCGCATAAAAAAAATATTAACTAGTGTGAAATGTGTTAACTTTTCATATGCAATATTATGCTATGCATTTGTTAATAACATTCTCGCAGTTCGTTCTATTCAAAACGATACTTTGGGTAATAGTTTTGTATCTTGACACGTAAAAATTCGTCAATTGACATTAATGTACTATAAGAATAACCTATTTCTCCTTTGTAACGCTTGGCGGAATTTTGGAAGCTAATTTGGTGTGACATCGTCAACTTGGCGACATTTTTTTCTTTAAATTTTGCCAAATTGACGAAAATATCGTTAAATTGATAAAAACAATGCTAAATCAATGAAAATAACGATTAATTGATGAAAATTCAATACCTTAAAAATAATATAAGAATCTAGCATAAGAATAACGTATTTCTCCGCCCGTAACGCTTGGTGAAATTTTGTCGATGAATTTGTTAGAATATTGTCAACTTGGCGAGGTTTTAAATGTTGAGAAATTGACGAATATGACGCCAAATTAATAAAAATGTCACCAACTTGATAAAAATGACGGCAACGCCAAATCAATGAAAATGACGAATTATGGGTGGAAATTCCATATTTTGAATAGAACATAAGAATCTACTATAAGAATAATTCATTTCTCCGTTCTGTGACGCTTGGCGAAAATTTTGACGACGAATTTGGCGGGATGGCGTCAACTAGACGACTTTTTTAAATGCTTCCAAATTGATGAAAATGTTACAAAAGTGATAAAAAAATGCCTCCAAATTGATAAAAATACCGTTAATGAGAAGTAATATTTTGATAATTTTGAATTCGGTCATATAACGGGCATACGTTCTAGTATATAAGAAATGCTTTTCTCTTCGATTTTCTGTAACGCTTAGCGATACATACGGCGAACTTGATGAATTATCTAGCGAAATATCGCCAACATGGCAATAGTTCGCCCCAGATTGACGAAAATTTCGTGAAAATTACAAAAATGACTCCCAGTTAAAGAAAATGATGCCAAATTGATGAATTAATTATTAAAATATTTTAATATATGGACTATATTACTTATTGAGGATACTATCAATATGATAATTGTCAATTTGGAGTTGGGTGAAATCAAAGTTAATTAAGTACTTCTAAATAGTTTCACATGTTGTCGTCCAGAAAAGCTTCAAATATACAAGTAAACGTTAAAAAAACCATGCCGTTGATCGTATACATCTGTTTTTTTTATTGTGAAAGAAGTAAATGCATTGCATTATATAAGGAAAATCATGTGCTGCCCACATCAAATTTTTATATTTATGATTGTTATTTATCGGCTAATGTCACGGGATATAATAATATGACAGTTATTATTTTTAATTTCTTATGTTCCTAGTTTGATTTTGGAAAATATTTTCAAATGCACACAAGTATTTTTTTATTATATGTAACTGATTGAGATGAAAACCAGTATGAGTTTTTCTACTTATTTCTGAATCTGCATTTTGTCATGAGTTGACCAAACTTCTGTTTTCTTTTGTAAATTGGTTTACAAACTGGACCAAAATGTTCTGAATTTTCAAATAATAGTCATTGTAAAAAACAGTTTTGAATTAGTTAAGAAATGAAAAACTCTCATTAATATACAATCTGGAATTTTTTATTATTAATGTACTCTTACTATTGTACAATAGATATTTTCCGAAGTTTGTGCGAACAATAAGATATTTTCTCTTTGACGTTTGTATAAATTTTTATTACTTTATATAGAAAGCAATGCATTTTTAATAACTACAAATACCGTCTTGGTGGAGAGCAAGTCGTATTGAATATTGGATGGATTTTAATAATTTTTTTGAAAATCAAAAGTGCATACAAAATGATAGTAAAAATGTAAGTTATCTATAAATAACGAGCAATCTTTAGAAATGACTAAACGGTGTGAACAGAACATGAATAATATTTCAGAATATTTCCAAATTTGCACTGAGACTAACCAGTATTTGGACTTCCTTTCCATGAACAGTTCATCTCAAACCGGAAAAGTTAAGAAAACGGCTCTCTTTCTCTGCATTGTTAAAAGAGTTTGAGAACTCCCCAGTTTCTACCTCGTTAACTCCTTTCTTCCAGGGGATTCATTATGAACAACCTATACTGGATGGGTCACCTCTTGGTTCTTTGTAAAGATTTTTTCCGGGGATTTTATCTGGGGATATTATAGTAGAAGGATAAATGAAGGAAAGATTCGCTTTAGTACATATGAAATAAACTGCTAACAAGTTTTTGAGTTCGACAAATTTCAGATTTATATGTAATAAGGGGAAGAAAAGGAGGTAAGATGAAAAACTAATATACCCATCGTTCCTTTTAACAATGTATCAAGTTCTTTTGAAATCTTTGAGTAGAAAATAAATTTAATGGTAATATCTTGGAATTTAAAAAATGCCTGTATAGTTAAACTATGAATGGTTTATCTTTGAAATTAAAGCTGTAACTTAGTGATTTTATGTTTTATAAATAATAGAATAATTTTATTACAAAATATTGAATAAACATACAAAATGTAGTGCAATTCGCCTGGTTACCGGGGTATCGTTTTTCCTGCAAAAAGATAAAAAAATTATCTCAAAAACCATCGATGATAACTACTAAACAATAACGCCGTTTCTGTTTGGTTAAAAGTACTTACAAAATATTCTGTCATTAGATAATTGCAAACGTATTTGTAATTTTTAAGATTTTCTCCATTTTAGATTAAACAAGGAAGATCAATGATGCATAAGCATTGATTATAAAACACTTTCCAACTGAAATGCAATTTCATTCAAAATTTCTCAAAAATGTGATACATTCTGTGGTGATATCTTTTACATTATCACAGTACTACAGTAATTTATTATACTTAAATATTTAAAACTCTATCGCAATATAAATCATCTGATTCTCTATGCAAAATCAATGAATATTTCATTCATATAACTTGTATTCCAGACTCCAGAGCTAAATAATTTTGTGTGAAAAAAATTCAGCAATTCTTATGTAACTCACCTTACAATCGCTTGAGATATTTGCATTCAGCATAAGTTAAAATTAGGCTTCGTTGAAGAAATATTAAAAGTTTAGGGATCATTTAAAATCACAACTATTGTAATTGCGTAGGCACGGAATTTAGATACACAGATAATACACAGATACACAGATAATATATGTGTGTGTGTATGTATTCAAAGTATTGGAATCGTGCCGAAGATTGGAACTCGAATTTTCGAAGGATCTACACGTTTTAGGACTTCTAGAACACGAAAGAACTATTTTTAGGAAGACGCCTGTGTGTGTAACGGTGTATCTGTGTTTTTCTGTGTGTCTGTGATGATATTGAATCCACTCTAACGGGAAAACTAATGAACCGAATTTCATAAAATTTGGTAGGTAAGTTTTTTGTGGGAAACCCTGATGTTCATTAGATTATAGTACGATTCGTAATAAAAGAATCTGCCTTCTTTGCGAAATGGCCGGTTGAAATGGTCTTTTTTCCACTCTAGCTAAAAACTACTGGAATTTAGTGTATAATATTTCAATAAACTACAAGTGATTTATATACCACATTTAACAAAATTTGGTATATAAATCACTTGTAGGTTATTCTAGTACGATTCGGTAAAAAGGAACGGGCTATTTTTTCGAAATGGCCCGCAAAAATCGTTAAATATAAAAGTAAGAGACTACGTGTGCTCAATTATATCAATTAAATTCCTATTTTATACGTGATTTTAAACAACAAAAATAATAAGACTAACCCCATTACTCTAGGACTAGCCGTTCTTGAGATATTTTAGTTTTTTCGCGTTTTTGCTACGCCACTTTTGACAATAAGTCCAGCTATCAAATGAGAACCAAATTTAAGTTTAACATGCAAATGCAATGTCATTTAAAATATTTATGGCTGTTATTTTGTGCATATAAACTGAAATTATTATTGAAGAAATAAAGAGAACGTGGATATGAGTCTGTTGGGAAAGACATATGCTGCCCACATCAGAATTTTTAACAACATTGCAACAATGATTTATAGAAGTGAACGGGGATTATTTGCAGGCTATTTGAAAAAAAATGTAGGATCTATATTTAAAGATCCACCAAATTTTTGTAGAATAAAATGTTCTACAAATTTAAGCTGTGTACCAAATTTTAACTCTGTAAGACGTAGGAAAGTGCATTAAAAATGCCAAATAAGTATATCATGAAGAGTTATATAAAATTTAAAAAAAAAAATTGAAAAACTGTTATCTACCAAATTTATTTTAAAATGTGAAGCCTCTCTCATATACAAAATAGTTAAACTCTTAGAAAGATAATAATTATATATTATATATATATTTTCTTTATGGAGGATATCCCGAAACTCAGAATTTAATTGAATTTGTTTTTCTCCCTTTATTAAATAATTTTTAATTAAAAAACTACCTAACATATTTTACTGAAATTTTTTTATACATTTTAGGAGACAATGTGAATATTTCCTAAAATTCAATTCCAATAATTCCAATAAAATTCAATTGTGAATATTTCCTTCAATTTCATTTAAACATCTCTAAAATGCGATACATTCCTCGGCAATATTTTAAAAAGTATCACAATACTACATTAATATATTATATTTGCAAACTTAAAAGTTCATCGAAAAAAAATGAACTTCAAATGACATCAATTAAATATAAATCGCCTGGCTCCTCGGTAATGTTTTTCACATTATCATAATACTACAATAATTTATTATATTTGAAAACTTCATCAAAAACAACTGAAATTTATTCAAATAACGCCATTGAAATATAACAAGCCTTGCTCTCTCTATAAAAGCAGCATTTCATTCATAACATTTTCCCATTCATTTCATTTACAATACTATAATAATTTATTTTATTTAAAAACTTAAGACCATGGAGTTACAAGTAATTAAACTCAATGCTTAAAACTTCATCTGAAAAAATAGTCCTTCTCTCTATGAAATCAATGAATATTTCATTCATATCAGCTATGCAGACACCATGAGCTAAACAATTTAAAGAAAGTTAAGAGTTATGCAGCAATTCTTAAACAACTCATTCTACATATTTTGCTATTTACATTTTACATAAGTAAAAAATAAGCTTCATTGTAGAAATAATTAAATTTGAACGATCATTTAAACTCAAATATATTGTAATTGCGTTGTTTCAGTATGTAGATGCACAGAATTTAAGCAAAAATAAAGAGGCTTTAGGACGGATACAACACTCAATATGAATTAAAAAGAACTTTAAAAATCACGATTTTGAGACAAGATGGATGCGATATTTCATTTTGAAGTGGGTCACGTGATATCTTTATAAAATGGTCACGTGATCGCTTCATATAAAAGGTGTAATTATTATTTTAATTTTTATTTAAAGAAACTACTGAATATATTTTGCTGAAATTTTTTTATATATTTTATGGGATAATTTGAATATTACCTAACATTTTTGAAGCAATTTGTGAATTTTAAATCCGCTTAAAAAATGTTTGAAAAATTAGGTCCCATAGGGTTCAATGTATTTCATTTTTTCAACCCAGGTTCAATCCAAAATTAATTGGGGGATATTATTCATTTATATTCCCATAGGTTCCACAGACCGTCTGAACAACATACTAAAGTTTCATTTTGTTAAAGTCATTTTTACGGCAGTTATCGTGCTAACGGACAGACAGACAGACAGACAGAATGAACAAAGTCATAAACACTTTTCAACTTTGTTGTAAAGTGTTAATAATTACACCTTTTATATGAAGCAATCACGTGACCATTATATGAAGCGATCACGTGATCCACTTCTAAATAAAATATAGCATCCATTTTGTGTCAAAATTGTGATTTTTAAAGTTCTTTTTAATTCATATGTAGTGATGCATCCGTCCTAAAACCGCTTTATTTTTGCTTAAATTCTACACACTAAAACAACGCAATTACAATATATTTGAGATTAAATGATCATCCAAATTTGATTATTTCTACAACGAAGCCTACTTTTCACTTATGGAAAATGTAAACAACAAAATATGTAGAATGAGTTGTATAAGAATTGCTGAATTTTTTAAAAGCAAAATTATTTAGCTCATGGAGTCTGCAATATAGCTGATATGAATGATTCATTGATTTTACAGATTCATTCATTGATTTTAGAAAGAGAAGGACGATTTTTTCGATGAAGTTTTAAGCATAGAGATTAATTACCTGTACATTCCATGGTCTTAAATTTTAAAATAAAATAAATTATTATAGTATTGTGATGATAGGAAAAATGTCATGAATGAAATGTTGCTTTTATAGAGAGAGCCAGGCGTGTTATATTTCGATGACGTCCTTTGAATAAATTTCAGATGTTTTCGATGAAGTTTTTAAATCTAATAAATTATTGTAGTATTATGATCATTTTAAAAATATTACCGAGGAAAGTATCGTATTTTAGAGATGTTTAAACTAGGCAATTTATATTTCAATGTCGTCATTTTAATGAAGTTCATTTTTTTCGATGAAGTTTTAAGTTTTTAAGAATTTGGAAAGTGTTTCATAATCAATGCTTTATGCATGATTGATCTTTCTTGTTTTATTTTTATCAACTTTCCAGTTTAAAGTAAAAATATACAAACATGAAATATCTTAAGAACGACGCATATTAGCATGTTATTAATGATGATATTCTCTTCTAAATAAAAAATTACATTTTCAGTAGATATTTTCGTAACATTTTTGTACATAATTAAGATTTTATAAGGTATTTTTGCGAAAAGTAAAATCGAAATATTGAGTTCCTTTCCTTGGTCCAACCGCTTAAAGTTGATAAACCACTGACGCTCATTGATTGAAATAAGCATATCACATTGGATTCGTTTTTTCTCCATTATTTCGATAGATAGTGTGCTCAAAAATAGAAATATAGATATAATAGAAAGAAGTGCTGATTCGTATTCAGAGAATTCTCAAAATGTGTAGATCCATCAAAATCCTAGAATAGAATTTTAGATTCATTTGACTTTTGCGATGCATTGTAGGGAAAGTTTGTAAAAGTGTCCTTTCATTGGTTAGAATTCAGCTTTAAAAGGAGTTTACAGTTGAAATAATTTTAACTTCTTATCACTTTAAAAATTTGAATGAGGTTGAATATGAAAATATTTAAGGGAGAAGTTTCTGATTTTGCTTAGGGATGGGTAAAGAAGCTGCGAAGGGTAAAGTGGACATGTGCTATTTTTTTTTATCCTCAGTGTGCTATCATTTATTGGAAATGATGTAAACCGCTTTGTCTGATATTAAGCTCATTTAGGCTGACTCCGAACCATGCAGATATGCTTAATAAAGTTTCACCTTGAAAACTGTTTTTCACGGACACTTATGTAAAGTAAGCGTGGTTTTTTATGTTCTGATGCTTACCATTGAGTTAACATATAACTTTGCTAGTTTTTAATTAGTAATTATAGATATTCCTATTACTCAGTATGAAGAAGTTTTCAGGGGGAAAATATGTTTTTCTACAATCATTATATATAGTTGCCTAATGTGTCTACCGTGTATTAGTTTTTCCAGCCGTTTCAGAAGTCTTTTCGGTAGTGGCAGCTCGTAAGCGTCACGTAGATGGGTCTCTCATCTATGTATTTATGCCTACGTGTGTGAGTGTATATATATATATATATAGTAATAATTTTATCTCTTATATTACCAAATACTAACGACTCATTCCCTATCAAATCCAAAGGTAGTTTGGTGATTGGTAAAACGGTTAACATCAGGATTGATTTATTAAGTTTAAAGTTAATTGTCACATATACATTTCAATGTGTTGTCCTGACTTTTCAGGCCAACATACTAAATAGTACAATACAAAAAGGAAGGTATGAAAAAGAAATTTTTATCGACAACTTTTTCTATAGAAATTCTTATCGGCAACTTACATATTCCAAGCTCCTTTGCCTGGCAGAACGCATAGTGTACTTTGGCCAGAGAATGCAAAAAATGGAACTAGTAAAAAAGAGTGATGTAAAATCTTAGCATTGCCCAGATAAAAAAAAATATGATGTGAGCAGTACATGACTTTCTTTATATAATGCAATGTATTTACTTCTTTTACCGTGAAGAAATAATGTAACGGTACTGTGAGATCCACGATGCCACGGTACTGTGGTTGAATTGTACATTTGGCGCTTTATTAGGTGACAACATGTAAAACTATTTTGAAGTACCCTATTAACTTATATTTCACGCAATCCTAAATTAATAATTATCAATATTGATAGCATCATTTGATAAGCCATATTTTCCATATATTAAAATATTTTAATTAATTCATGAAATAGGCGTCATTTTCATTAATTTAGCGTCATTTTCGCAATTTTGACGATATTTTCATCAATTTGGGGTGCAATATTGCCAAGTTGGCGATATCTTACTAGATTATTCTCTACATGTATCGCCAATTGTTACAGACAAACGGAGAGATAGGCATTTCTTATATACTAGAAGGTATGCCCGTAATATGACGGAATTCAAAATTTGCAAAACATTACTTCCCATTTGGCGTATTTTTATCAATTTGACGACATTTTCGTCACTTTGGCAACATTTAACAAAGTCGCCAACTGGGTAGCATCTCGCTAAATTTTTTGCCATGCTTTATGGACAGAGAAATTTGTTATTCTTATAGTCGTTTCTGACATTCTTACTAAGATATTGAAATTTCATCAATTAGTCGTCATTTTCATTGATTTGGCGTCATTTTTATCTTAGTGACATTTATATCAATATTAACGACATTTATATCAATTTGGCAACATTTAAAAAAGTCACCGAGTTGGCGATATTCCACCAAGTGCGTCAAACGTCCATTAGCATGTATTGCAGGGAAAGTAAAAATCTGATGTGGGCAGCACATGTCTTTCTCTGCAGACTTATATCCACGTTCTTTTTGATTTATTTAAATTTACTTCACTTTTAATTCAATTTTCGTTCTCATTTGGTAACTGAACTTATTTTCAAAGGTGGCGTAGAGAAAATACGAAAAAACTAAAATATCTCGAGAACGGCTAGTTCTAGTGTAATGGAATTGGTCTTATTCTTTTCTTCGTTAAAAATTACGTATAAAACAAGTATTTAATGGATATATTTGAGCATACGTAGTTTTCTTATTTTAGATTTTGGCAATTTTTGCTGGCCATTTCGTAAAAAATAGGCAGGTTGTTCTTTTCCGAATCGTACCAAAATCTGATCAGCACCAGATCATCCTACAAGTAACTTATCTACCAAATTTTGTGAAATTTGGTCAATTAGTATTTTAGCTAGAGTGGATATATGAAATTTTTACGGGCCATTTCGCAAAAAAAGGTGGGTTCTGTTTTTACGAATCCTACCAAAAACTAATCAGCACCAGGGTCTCACCCAAGTGACATTCATACTAAATTTAATGAAATTCGGTCCATTAGTTTTTTACTTAGAGTGGATACATACATTGCACAGACACACAGACAGACAGACACACAGACACACACAGACACACACAGACGTCACGCTAAAAACAGTTTTTTTTTGTATTCTAGAGGTCTCGAAACGTGTAGATCCGTCGAAAACTCGAGTTGTGATTTTCGGCATGATTTCAATACTTTCCCTATACATTACTATGTATTGCAGGGAAAGTAAAAATCTGATATGGGCAGCACATGACTTTCCCTGCAGACTTATATTCACGTTCTCTTTATTTAATTAAATTTATTTCACTTTTGATTCAATTTTCGTTCTCATTCGGTGACCGGACTTATTTTCAAAGGTGGCGTAGAGAAAATACGAAAAACTAAAATATCTCGAGAACGGCTAGTCCTAGTGTAATGGGGTTGGTCTTATTCTTTTCGTCGTTAAAAATTACGTATTAAACGAGCATTTAATGGGTATATTTGAATATACCTAGTTCTTTAGTTCAGATTTTGACGATTTTTGCGGGCCATTTTGCAAAAAAAGGCAGGTTATTTTTATCAGAATCGTACCAAAATCTAATCAGCACTAGGATAACCTATAAGTGATTTATCTACCGAATTTTGTAAGATTCGGACCATTAGTTTTTTAGTTAGAGTGGATACAAGCTTTTGCGGGCTATTTCGCAAAAAGAGACGGGTTCTTTTATTCCAAATCGTACTCAAAACTAATCAGCACCAGATTCGCCTACAAGTGACTTACCTACCAAATTTTATGAAATTCGGTCAATTACTTTTTTAGTTAGAGTGGATACAATATCTGCACAGACAGACACACAGACAGACACACAGACAGACACACAGACAGACACACAGAACAGACATACACACAGACAAACACACACACGGACGTCACGCTAAAAATGGTTTTTTCGTATTCTAGAGGTCTCGAAACGTGTAGATCCGTCGAAAACTCGAGTTGCTATTTTCGGCATGATTCCAATACTTTCCCTATACATTACCATGTATTGCAGGGAAAGTAAAAAATCTGATGTGGGCAGCACATGACTTTCCCTGCAGACTTATATTCACGTTCTATTTGTTTAAATTAAATTAAATTAATTTTTAATTCAATTTTCGTTCTCATTTGAAAACTGGACTTATTTTCAAAAATGGTGTAGGAAAAATACGAAAAACTAAAATATCTCGAGAATGGCTAGTCCTAGTGTAAGCTAGCTAGTCCTAGGGGTTGGTCTTATTCTTTTCTTCGCTAAAAATTACGTATTTAACAAGTATTTAATGGCTATATTTGAGCATACGTAGTTCTTAAGTTTAGATTTTGATGATTTTTGCCGGCCATTTTGCAAAAAAAGGCAGGTTATTTTTCTTCGAATTATACCAAAATCTAATCAGCACCAGGGTGGCCTACAAGCGACTTATCTACCAAATTTTGTGAAATTCGGTCCATTAGTTTTTCAGTTAGAGTGGATACAAGCTTTTGCGGACCATTTCGCAAAAAAGGCGAGTTCTTTTAACCTGAGTCATACCCAAAACTAATCAGCACCAGATTCGTGCACAAGTGACTTACCTACCAAATTTTATGAAATTCGGTCAATTAGTTTTTTAGTTAGAGTGGATACAATATCTGCACAGACAGACAGACAGACACACAGACACACACACAGACGTCACGCTAAGAATAGTTTTTTCGTATTCTAGAGGTCTCGAAACGTGTAGATCAGTCGAAAACTCGAGTTGCGATTTTCGACATGATTCCAATACTTTCCCTATACATTACCATGTATTGCAGGGAAAGTAAAAATGATATCGGATACGAACTCGACAATAGAGGCAGATAGATAAAGAAAACCAATTACAAAGTTGTAGATCATTTATAATTACAAAACCCGCATGAAAAGGACGTTCCTCAAACTCAGAGGATACTTATATTGCAGATACCGGTATCCTTGGACCGGTGTCTCGCTTATTATGCGCTTGTCAGCATGGAATAACCGATATCTGCAATGGCAGCAAGAAACTTGTATAATTTTTGCAAATTTCTATGGGAACTGATGATTTCAGTCTTTCCTCGTGGTTGGCATAAAATTATTTACAAATTAGCTCAGACCACAGAGAGCTAGCTGCAAAAGTTCATATACACAAATCCCGCCTATAAGGGGCATTCTCAAAATTTTGTGCCGGCCATGTGGAAAGACTGGAATTGCCAGTTCCCATAGAAGTTCGCAAAATTTCTGGCTTATAGCCAGTTTCTTGCTGCCATTGCAGATATCAGTTATTCCATGTTGACCAGCGCATAATAAGCTCGAAACCGGTCAATGGATACTGGTATCTGTAAAGGGAGTGTCTTCGTAGATTATTGTCTAATAAATAGGAATTGACCATAAAAATGTTTAAGAAGGCACATTAGGGTTTGGCACAATAGGGTTATTTGCAAATGGTTGTTCTATTTAGGAATGATACAATAAACAACATTCATAATAAAAGAGATCTAATATACCGCCTGTTTAAAATCCTGCCCGTCAGCAACAATGTACAATCGAATTCTAGGAGGAATGTTACTACTTAGTTAAACAATCATTTTCAGCGTTTTTCTAGCTCTGATGATGCAGGTATTTATTGCCTTCCATTTACGCGTTTCGTTTGTTTCTAGTAGTGATCAACATAAATACTCTACAGATATAGTATAATCCCTTTTTCATTTTACTTTCCCTGCAATACATGGTAATGTATAGGGAAAGTATTGGAATCATGCCGAAAATCACAACTCGAGTTTTCGACGGATCTATACGTTTCGAGACCTCTAGAATACGAAAAAACTATTTTTAGCGTGACGTCTGTGTGTGTGTCTGTCTGTGTGTCTGTCTGCGCAGATATTGTATCCACTCTAACTAAAATACTAATGGACCGAATTTCACAAAATTTGTTTGGTAAGTCACTTGTAGGCGAGTCTGGTGCTGATTAGTTTTGAGTAAGATTCGGGATAAAAGAACCCGCCTTTTTTTGCGAAATGGCCCGCAAAAGCTTGTATCCACTCTAACTGAAAAACTAATGGACCGAATTTCACAAAATTCGGTAGATGAGTCATTTCTGGGTTACTCTGATGCTGATTAGATTTTGGTACGATTCGGAAAAAAATAACCTGCCTTTTTTTGCAGAATGGCCTGCAAAAATCGTCAAAATCTAAATTAAAGAACTAGGTATACTCAAATATATCCAATGAATGCTCGTTTAATACGTATTTTTTAACGACGAAAAGAATAAGACCAACCCCTTTACACAAGGACTAGCCGTTCTCGAGATATTTCAGTTTTTCGTATTTTTTCTACGCCACCTTTGAAAATAAGTCCGGTTACCGAATGAGAACGAAAATTGAATTAAAAGTAAAATAAATTTAATTAAAATAAAGGGAACGTGAATATAAGTCTGCAGGGAAAGTCATGTGCTGCCCACATCAGATTTTTTACTTTCCCTGCAATACATGGTAATGTATAGGGAAAGTATTGGAATCATGTCGAAAATCGCAACTCGAGTTTTCGACGGATCTACACGTTTCGAGACCTCTAGAATACGAAAAAACTATTTTTAGCGTGACGTCTGTGTGTGTGTCTGTGTGTCTGTGTGTCTGTCTGTCTGTGTGTCTGTGTCTGTCTGTGCAGATTTTGTATCCACTCTAACTAAAAAACTAATTGACCGAATTTCATAAAATTTGGTAGGTAAGTCACTTGTGCACGAATCTGGTGCTGGTTAGTTTTGGGTATGACTCGGGTTAAAAGAACCCGCCTTTTTTTTGCGAAATGGCCCGTAAAAGCTTGTATCCACTCTAACTGAAAAACTAATGGACCGAATTTCACAAAATTTGGTAGATAAGTCGCTTGTAGGCCACCCTGGTGCTGATTAGATTTTGGTATAATTCAAAAAAAAATAACTTGCCTTTTTTTGCAAAATGGCTCGCAAAAATCATCAAAATCTAAACTTAAGAACTACGTATGCTCAAATATAGCCATTAAACGCTTGTTTAATGCGTAATTTTTACCGAAGAAAAGAATAAGACCAATCCCATTACACTAGGACCAGCCGTTCTTGAGATATTTTAGTTTTTCGTATTTTTCCTACACCATTTTTGAAAATAAGTCCAGTTTTAAATGAGAACGAAAATTGAATTAAAAATTGATTAAATTTAATTTAAATAAATAGAACGTGAATATAAGTCTGCAGGGAAAGTCATGTGCTGCCCACATCAGATTTTTGGTGATTTTAGGTGAGATTCTGGCAATCCCTGCTATGATTTGGAGAACATTCCATTCTGGCAACTATTTCCGCGTCTTTTGTCGTCTTTTCGTCGTCTTTTGTCGCTCTTTCGTCACCAAGGTAAAAATCGCAACATTCCATTCTGGCAATGTTTTCCGCGTCTCTTGTCGCCCTTTTGTCGCTAATGTAAAAACCGCCCTTTTGTCGCTAATGTAAAAATCGCCCTTTTGTCGCCTAACATAAAATTAAAATATAATAAAAACATAAAATTTTCGGATTTCCATGTTGTGCTGTATGATCCACAGAACACATGTTGTACAAACATCTAATGCTACGTGCGACCTCCGACAGCCAGTGAGATCGGATTCTGTGATGTTTTTTAGCGAGCGTAGGCCCATGTTTGAATTGCTATATATCAACTGTTGCACAAACGGCGGCAAAAAGACGATTTTTACATTGGCAATAAAAAGGCCACAAAAGATCGACAAAAAACACGGAAAACGTTGCCAGAATGGAATGTTGCGATTTTTACTTTGGCGACAAACTTTACTTTGGCGAAAATAGGGCCACAAAAGACGCGGAAAGTATTGCCAGAATGAAAGTTTCTCTAAATCATAGTAGGGATTGCCAGAATCACACCTAAAATCGCCAAGAATAAAAAAGGGATTATACTACATCTGTTTCATACTCAAACTTTTTCCTCACAAAATATCCACTATCTTTATTGCGAGATATTTCGGAAGTCCTTCCTAGGAACTCTGTATATTATTTTACTGTGTATTTTACTGGGGACCGTACCCTCGTATCTTTACATAGGTAATACTTATTTCTGTATATATATTTAAGAACGCGGTATCGTTCCGCGCCAAGTAATGAAAATGAAACGCCACTTTTATACAAGTAATGTGCGAGGGCGCGGTAGCCCATTGGTTAGCGCGCTGGAGTTGCACTCGGTAGGCCCGGGTTCGATTCCAGCCACTGCCAAAACTGCCGCCGTGTTCATGCGGAGTACGATCACGTTAAACATGTGGGTCCGAAAGTCCTTCCGAGAGGTTGGTGGTAGGGGAAGGAGGGTACGGTCCCTGTGGATGCCTTCCCCATTGGGTTCCGGTCTAAATTGGGTGGCACTTCCCGACCGTCCAAACAGTTACCTTACACCTTTCTGGTACCCGGCCACCCAATCTGTTACTCTAAGTCTTCGGACGAGTCGGTTGGTCTGGGCTTTCGACACCTTTCTGGTAGGTCGGACGGTCTGGGTCTCAACAACAACAAGTAATGTGCGAGTGGTGCGAAGTGTATATTTATTTCTCGCCACAAGGCGGCGTTTTTAGCCCCCCCTGGATCTAGGCCGTAAGAAAAGCTAGTGGAATAGTATTTACTTTCTCATACTATGCAATATAGTGTAGAGAACTTATTGCTTTCATTTCATAGCTGTCATGGGACAAGCCTAGAGACACAAAAAAAAAGATATATATATATTAAAATCACTACAACATAAGTAGGGAAAAATACTACTTAAAACTGCCTTCTCGAACGTTTCCCATTCTTCGTGTTCTTGTTGTCGTAACGTTTTCTGTTAATTGGCCTACAGGCCAAACCAGTTAAATGATGATGATTTTTTTTTAATATTTTTACGTATAATCCGAGGATGTGTCTTTTAAAAATAAATGTGAATTTCGGTAGGAATTAAGTAAGAAATTAAGAATTTGGTTGGAATGTTAGTTAAGCACGTTGATTCTGTATGTCCGAAAGTCCTTCCAAGAAGTTGATGGCAGGGAAAGGAGGGATGGTGTGTTCCATTTTGTGGGAACACATCTCTGTGGATGTGTTCCCACAAGATTCAGGCCTAAATTGAGTGGCACTGTTTCGACCGTTCAAACATATACCTTATACTTTCGGATAGGTCAGACGGTTTGGGTAAAAAGCAAGAAAGAAAGGAAGATACCAAGAGCGTAGCGTGATAGCTTAGTGGTTCAGGCACGGAGATTGCACTCGAAGGACTCTAGTTCGATTCCCGGAGCTACCCAAACTATCGCCGTGTTTACGGAATACGGGCACGTTAGATATACGGGTCATAAAGTTTTTTCAAAAGGTTGGGTGCCGGTCTATATTGGATGGATCTCCCGGCCATCCAAACTGTTATAGGGGCGCGACAGCCCAGTAGTTAGCGCGGGAAATTACACTCGGACGACCCGCTCCGGCCGTCCAAACAGCTGCTATGTCCCAGGACGAGTCCAGTTTGGGCTTTCGACTTGGACGACCCGAGTTCGATTCCCGCCTCTGCCCAAACTGTCGCTGTGTTCACGCGGAATACGATCACTTTAAACATGTGGGTCCGTAAGTGTTTCCGAGAGGTTGCTGTAGGGGAAGGAGAGTACGGTCCCTGTGAATGCCTCCCCCACTGGGTTCCTATCTAAATTGGGTGGCACTTCCCGGCCGTCCAAACAGATATCTTACACCTTCGAATTGGTCGGGGGCTCTGAGCCGAAGAAGAAGAAACAGTTATCATACAACTTCCGGTAGGTCAAGGAAATTGACTTACTGCATACCATACAGCACTATGAACATAGGCCACAAGATGGGGGCTAGAAGAAGTAGAAAAATCTAAAAAAAAAATATATATATATTAGACCTGCGGTAGGCTCTATTAGAAGAAATCTCAAGTATCTCTAAGAAAATTTCGCTAAGTAATGCAAAACGTCAGAAAAAAAAAAGAGCAATGACATCATATATTCTGGCGCCAAGTACGATTCCACCTAGATGGACATGTACGTACTATCAATGCTTTCCTTTTTTAACTAGAATAAGCAAAATGCCGAAAGATAGCGAGAAAATGTTCCATATACCTTGGCGCTTTGCTAGGACTTTGGTTTTCGCTGTACGAGACATACTTTAGTGTAGCCGCGTTGTACTGAAGGAACATTATGCACAATTTATTAATTAATAAGGCAGGACGCCAAGATATATGGAACCTTTTCCCGTAATCTTTCGGCATTTTGCTTATTTTAGTCATAAATAGAAAGCTTTGATGGTATATTTTTACTTGGATGGAATCGTACTTCGCGCCAAAAAGATGTGATTGAATTTTTTTTTTTTTTGGCTGACGAATTTCATTATTTGGCGTAATTTCTTTACAATATTGTCGTTTTGTCTCACATTTTTGTGGTATTTACACTCTTGTAAAACTGTATATATGTATGGATTGTTCTTAACATTAAGTACAAAGCTATACAGAATAGCAACGGAAATATTTTTATTGGGAAATAACTCTTTCTAGTCTCTATGGCTTTGCTTTGCACTATGGCTCCGAGGGTGGGAGCAGTAATATAAGTTATATGTATCGGCAACAGTTCTTATCCTGAAAGAACTATAAGAGAAAATTATTTCAAAAACGTTTATAGATATATAGAAGAAAAATGGTACTTTTCATTATTGTATCACTCAGTTTGGATCATAAATACCAATTAGACGTAAGTGAGTAATGAGGTAGGCGCCAATAAAAACAAATCTTCACATTTATGTTCAGAGGGACCTGACGTTTTATGTTCCCGCAATACGATCCAACGACTGAGAATATATCATAAAAATCCATTCAGCTACCCCATCATTATCGCATCTTAGACTGCGATAGGCTATAGAAATGCAACAGAATAAAGCTATTATTTGTTATGGTTTAGCTCATAGATAGATATAAAATTGATTACAAAATATGGAAATCTTTCTATTAAAATGGTATTTTTTCTATATAGCAGATGCAATCTTTCTAAACAATTGCAAATGAAATATATATATACATATATATATATATATATATATTATTTATTATTTATTTATAAATCCAACATGTTATTAGCTGCTTTGCGCAATATCATGATGAATGTCTATACTCTGATTCCTATTTCTTAATTTAATAGTACATTTACATTTATTATTTGCTTTTGAATTCAGCCATCTAACTTTTGATTTTCTATGATTTAAAAAAACATATTTAAAAAAGGTAAAATCTGTTGTAAAGCTGCATTTGCGCTTATTACAGAGTTTATTATCTTTTTAATTTTAATTCATTTTGTTTATTATTTTCGCTAACGCCTTCTTGTGTATTGAAACTACCAGCCGCCCCGGTGGTGAAGTGGATAGCGTCTTCGACTGCTGTCATGAGGGGCTCGGGTTCGAATCCCGAATATGGCATGGATGTTTCTTGAGGATGAAGTCAGACTTCCGCTTTCTGGGTCCTCGTCAAAGTGGAGCTGCACCCTCTCCTTGACCTTCGTTTTCTTCCTGCGTCACTGGTCCTGTTTCGGTTCCTCCGGACAGGAGGTCATAAGCAACAACAACAACAACAAAACTACCAACCCATACATGTCATAACATGGACCACATAGATATTGTATTAATTTAGCTCAGCTTTACATTCCTTCAATACTATTTTTATCCTTAGTCTTGGTCTATAGTTACTTAGGTTAACACTTATTTGTAACGAGTGTGCTAGAGATGGGTTTTTAACACTACTACATAGTTGAAAAGTGTTTATGACTTTGCTCATTCCGTTTGTCTGTCTGTCCGTTCGCACGATAACTTCCGTAAAAATGACTTTATCAAAATGAAATTTTAGTATATTGTTGGGATGGGTCTGTGTGATACATGGCAATGTAAATAAATAATATCACCTAATTAGTTTTGGATTGAATCCGGGTTGAAAAAATGAAATATATTGAACACTATGGGACCTTATTTTTCAAAAATTATTCAAGCAAAGTTAAAATTCACAAATAGCTTCGAAAATTTTAGGAAATATTCAAATTATCCCCTGAAATATATAAAAAATATAAAAACATTTCAGCAAATATGTTCGGTAGTTTTTAAAATAAAAATTAAAATAATAATGACACCCATATACCCATGAATTATGGCATCCATATGGCGTCCAAATAGTGATTTTCAAAGTTCGTTTAATTTATATTTAGTGTTGCATCCGTCCTAAAACCGCTTTACTTTGGCGTTTTTTCTGTGCATCCATATTCTGCGCCAACGTAGTTACAATATTTTGAGTTTAAATGATAATCAATCTTTGATTATTTCAACAACGAAGCCTAACTTTAATGAATGTAAAAGGTAAACAAGTGATTGTAAGATGAGTTATATAAGAATTGCTTCTACTTCTTCGACCCAGACCGTCCGACCTACCAGAAAAGTATAAGGTATCTGTTTGGACGGCCGGGAAGTGCCATCCAATTTAGATCGTAATCCAGTGAGGGAGACATCCACAGGAATCGTACCCTCCTTCCCCTACCACCAACCATAGGCGCGACTAAGGGGGGGGGGGGGGCAGAGGGGCACGAGCCCCGCTGAACTTTTCCAGAGGGGGCAAAGCCCCCTCTGGGAAATTTCAAGATTTTTTTCTAACTTCATATTTTACTAAATACCAAAAAATGAAATTGTTTAAACATAAAAATAATTGAAAGAAAATCCTATCAACGTAAATGTCCCATTTCAGTTCAGTCTTGTTCCCATCTTCCTTACCATAGCTCCCTAAACTATCTCGCACACAAACCAAGCTCATCTTTACTCCCAGGAAACATGTTTACGCTAATGACAAAAACACCTGGTTACCAGAACTTTTTCGACTGACCACCTAATTCAAAGAGAAATGGAATATTTACAGCCATGTTATTGACATTTCCAAAAAATAGCTGTTTCGCTCTAGTAATAACTATAAATGATTACCACGTAGAGATGACTTATTTTGTCTACCTAAAGTGATCTTATCTGTAATTACTCCTCGATTCTATATACCAGTGCTGTCTTTACAGGTGGCATCCATTCCGTTTGAAGCTGCAAACCTCCCGGGTGGTATTCATTCCAAATTGCAAACCCTTCGGGTAGCTTCATTCCTGGCGAGCACCGGACGTTTGACATAGTACCGTAGTCAGGCAAGGTCCAAAGGGGGCTAAGCCCCCCCCCCCACACACACACACTAGGTATACTCAGCCCACCCCCCTGATAAAAATATTAAAGTTTTAGTTGTGATAAGAAATGTCAGCCAACATGTCATCCAAATTTTGCATAAACATTTTATTTATGAGATTTTCTTCATAAATTGCTTTGTTTTAAAGATTTTTTAATTTAGCTGAATGTGTGGTTATAGTGATGATCAATTTATTTACATATTTAATTTAAAAATATTTAAATATAGACAATAGTATTTAGATACTTTTGTATTATTGCTGGGTTCATTGTTTTAATTTATTGTGTCAAAATCAACTGATAGGTAGTTAAGAGTTGATATTAAGCGTTAACATGTATTAACTTTCAGATTTTTTTCTAAATTAATTAACAGCTTTGCTACTAGTTAATTCTTATATTAAAATCCATTGTAATTATTATATATTATAATATTGATGCATAGTAACTATATGGATTTTCCTAACCAACTCTTAGCTTACAAATGTAATGGTGCCGGATAAGAAGAAACGTGACCTCTTAATTTAGAATTTAGCCACACCAGCACCAGCATCACTACAAAAACCATGATCGAAAAATTGCCGCAAAATAACCCACAGGTTCACACACTCCTGTCCGGAGAAGTAAATCTCCGAGATGACCTACAGCCCAGAAGAACCTAAAAACATTTACAAAATCAAAACCTTACCCTTAAGGAACGTCGTCTTCTTCACAAATAATAAAAAACATTAAAATACACAAATAAATAAGCAGAATTTAGAAGTTAAAATGAATTTTCATTTATTCAAGATGTTAAATTCATATATGTATTCAAATACAACAGCTGAATCTCTCAGCACACCACTGGACACATGCGCAGGTTTCATCAGAGCGCCACTGGCTTTAGAGCCTCCATAATTTAACATAATTTAATAAAATGTGGCAAACCATATATCATAAAGGTATCAAAAAAGGTATGGTCAAATCACTGGGATAAGCACTCTGAGAGTAAAAAAAATGATTTTAGATAATTAATTAAATCAGAAATTAAATCTTTAGAATACGTATTAAACTAGAGCTACAGATTACGGTGGATGGTTGTGTACTCTCCATTCCAATGTCTCTCTCTCAGCACTATCTGTTCACCTGGCATATCTTGGTTAAAACATAAAGGTCGCTTACCTAGGTCATCAAGTCGTCGTGAGTAAGGTCGTAGCTCCCTACATCAGCCAATCGCCCACACGACGATATATCGGTGTTTCAAACGGAAAGGATGGCACACACATTCTGGTGTTCACCAGAATGGCCCAACCTGGACTCATGGCTTCATTCAATGGAACTTCAACAGGAATCGACTCGAAAGCAATCTTGGCTCGAGTCACAAGATAACTCGGGTAGCGACGTTGCGATTGACATTCCCGGTATGAGCCTCGGGAGCATTCCACAAACAAACTCGTTGTTAATGTATTATTCCCGGTATTTCATTCTATATGCAGTCTCGATGCTATTCTATTCCCGGTATGAGCCTTGGGATCGTACCATAGAATGGACGTTAGAACGGCAGCATTCTTCAGCTCACGAATCTCTAGGAATCTGCCTGGAGGTCAGACTCCCGAGATTCGGAGTGAGCGTAGCAATCGTGAACTGCCTACAGAGAATTTGTCAGTCGTAAGAGCATAAAAAAAGCGAGAAAAAGTGCGCACGGCTTTTATACCTTTTTTGTCAACATTTCCACGGACCTGGACGAAGGCTTCCACTCCGTCACAACCAATAGAAAACAATCATGAAATTTCCCGCCGAGAAAGGGTCTCACGGCCAAACGCCAGCATGTCTCAACAGGATGTCTGGAGAACCACCTGCTATAAACAACCGTTGCAAAACCTCATTATCGTCTGCAGCACAAATGTATTGAAACTATGAAATCGTTTACATTGGCACTTCCATTTTCGACTGCCAAAAAGACCTTGAACTCAACAGAAGAAATAACTCTCAAAGCGCTCGCACATTAATAATATAACAAAAATGATTTTGATTTCGGTTTAAGAATAATATATATTCCAAGAGAACACATAAAAACGACAAAAAGGGGGTTTTCAAGGCAGAATTAAAATCTGTAAAAGAGCTGTATATAAAGAAATATAATACAAAAATTTATACATTTTACACAAAAGTAATGCGAGTTGAATATCGACATTACACAAATATAAATAGACCTAAAAAGATTAAAAATATTTATCGTACAATATATAAAACTGTTGATATCTTTCTTTCGACCCAGCCCGTCCGACCTACCCGAGGGTGTAAGATATCTGTTTAGACCGCCAAGACAATGCCATCTAATTTAGACTGGAACACTGTGGGGGCGACATCCACAGGGACCGACCCTCCTTCCTTTGCTACCAACAGCTCGGAAGGATTTTCAATCCCACAAATTTAACGTGCTCGTACACGGGAACAGTTTAGGCAAAGTCGGAAATCGAACTCGGGTCCTCCGAGTACAATCCCCGTGACTTAACCACTCGGTTATCTCACTCCGAAACTGCTGCTTGTAAGACAATTACTTACAAAACTTCCTTGAGGAAAACATATATATGTCAGTTAGGTGACTACAGTTGCTTCGATGGCATTACAATCCTCCTTTTTTAGACCAAAATAACAGTATGCGCTCTTAACAGCCACTACTGCCGTTCTTTGTGCAGGTCGTTATTGGCTGTTGTTAAGGGCGCATACTGTTCTTTTGGTCTGAAGAAGGGACTTAAAATGACCTCCAACCAATTGTAGTCACCTAACTGACATATGCTTGCTTTCTTCAATGTGGCCTTATAAGTTGTTATATCTTTATCGACTTTGTGAATCTTTTATATAACTTTATCGGATTGTGCCCACCCTGAGATTTTAAAAACTCGGCGCCTATGCCACCAACTTCTCGGAAGGACTTACGGACCCACATGATTCACGTGTTCTTACTCCGCGTGAACACGGCGGCAATTTTGGCAGCTGCGGGAATCGAACCCGGGCCGTTCGAGTGCAATTCCCGCTGTCTAACCACTGGGCTGTCGCACCCCAAATATAAGAATTGCTGAATTTTTTTCACGCAAAATTATTTAACTCTGGGGTCTGGAATAAAAGTATATGAATAAAATACTCACGGCTTTTATATAGAGAGCCAGACGATATATGTTTCGATGACGTCATTTGAATAAAGTTTGAATGAAACATTAAGTATGGAGTTAGAACGTACTTTTAACTCCATGGTTTTAATTTTCAAATTAAAACAAATTATTGTAGTTCTGTGATCATTAAAATAATATCGGCGCTGAGTGTATTGTATTTTAGAGATGTTTAAATAAAATTACAGTTGGATAGTGTTTTATAATCAATGCTTTATGCATGATTGATCTTTCTTGTATTTATATTTAGTGTTGCATCCGTCCTAAAACCGCTTTGTTTTTGCATTATTATCTGTGTTTCTAAATTATGTGTTTACTCAGTTGCAATATTTTTTATTTTAAATGATCACTAAACTTTGGTTATTTCTACAACGAAACCTAATTTTAACGTATGCAAAATGTGTGATTGTAAGATGAATTGTATAAGAATTGCTGAAATTTTAACGCAAACTTATTTAGCTCTAAAGTCCTGATTATAAGTGATATGGATGGAATACTCATTGATTTTACTTAGAGAAGCAAGCGATTTTATAGCATTGACATATTTGATAAAGTTTTAAGTTTCAAATTATTATACTATGATAATTTTAAAAATATCACCGCTGAATGTATCGAATTTCATAGACGCTTAAAAAAATTGCATTTCAGTTGGAAAGTGTTTCATAATCAATGCTTCATGCATGATTAATCTTTCTTGTTTGTACTTACAGTAGTTTATGCATAGTTTTGGATTATAAATATCAAATATATATATATATATATATATATATATATATATATATATATATATATATATATATATATATATATATATAGCATAGTAAACATATTAAAATAAAATTATTTCACAGTTATCCAATTTTTCTCCAGAAGTTGGCGCAATGCAGCACATTCTCCTAAAGTAACATACAAAATTCATATGAAAAAGAGGGGAAATGACCAAATGCAAGGCATAAAATGGTAGAGGGGGATGGCGACCCCTCTTTCCCGTTTAAAAGACTGCTTTTATGCCCGGGCAACACTCACGGTACCAATGCCACGCAGAAGCCATACTTCCGTAAATGTGTCAAATCAAAAACACTCGAAAAAGTGCAAAGAAAACAAATAGGAATCGACCAGGATCGCAAGGGAAAGAATGGAAATGCAGCAAATGCCCCTGTCGGTTACGATGGAGTGCATCATATATAACAGAAGTCCACGCATGCGCTATTCGTTATTTTCACTTTCATCGTTCTATACTTCTGCCATATCCTTTAAGTAAGCATTTTCTCCCTTTTTTGTATTAAATAGGGAATTATAATAACATTTCAGGAAACCAATTGGATAATTCCGTTTTATTGCCTCCTTCATAATATTCCTATTATGCATGATTCAATCAGACTTGAAAGTATTAATGCGTTGATTTCTTTTGAGGTGACCAATGACGACATTTCTGAAAATATTTTTGGTCAAATTGGACCTCCAATCAATAATGCGGTTGATTTTTATATTGAAATTGTTTCTCTTGTCATATAAGACGGTATAAGTACCATATCTACTGTCATGTTTTAGTGTGATATCTAGAAAATCAACACTATCTTCCTCCTTACTTATATTCTCAATCAATTCTAGTTCTTTTGGATAAAAAGTAAAATCAAATTGGGGTGTATTCTTATATTGCCCAATAAGGACATCGTCAACGAAACGAAAATATGGCATTTCATGTAATATATGAGTGCCATTTTCAAATTTACACAAGTATAGATCGGCGAGCAGGGATGAACATCCCCCTCCCATCGGAATACCCTTAACCTGTTTAAAATAGTTGGTGCCATCAAATAAGATGTTTTCAAACAACACAATGCGAATCAAGTCCTCGTATTTTCTGAATGTAATATGCTCTTTTAAGTCATATATTTCATGTAGTTCCTTCAAAATTTCATATAGATTTTCCAGATTGATGTTGTTGAATAAATCACGGAAATCGTAACTTTTGAAACGTATATCCCTGCTATAAAATGGAAGTCGGTTGATGACATCGTAACTATTATTTATCATTACTGTTCCTTGTTTCTTGAGTATAATCATAACATTTTTAAGTATAGTTAAAAGTTTTTCATTTGCAATTGTTAAATAGGATCCACATCCCACTGTCACCGGCCGGAACTTGACTGGATTTTTATGAAGTTTTGGTATGAGTACCAAATATGGGAAGTTAACTGCTTTAAGTTCGATACCAATGCTTTGATACAGAGTTTTAATTTTATTTACCAGACATGTTCCATTTTGTTGTAAAGGGGAGTACATTTGTTTATCAAGATAACTATTTTTTAAAGTATCAACGTAGTATTTTCTGCATGTGAAAGCGTAATTTGATACAACTTTATCCGTATAAGTTATAACATATTTAGCTTCATATTTATTGACTGCATTTTGAAGAGAAGGATAATACGTTTTTTTACACAATGTTTTGTAGTGGAGATTGAACATTTTGATAAGATTGTATTGCCATTCTTTGAAGGCTTGTATTGGCATGCTGTATTTTACGGCGAGTTTATATGTAAATTTCTTCAAATCTTGTTCAAAGTCCTTTTTAATATTTGTGAAATCTTGTATACGAAATTTCGTACCAAGTTGAAGCATAGATTTTAACTTGTGATTATTCAATAGATCCAGGTTTCCAGTGATAATGTGCGCATGATGAGTATCTATATAAGGGCTGTTTTTACAATTACACTCTTCACTTTTATATACATTGATGTTTCTACTTATGCGGTTATAATTAAATATTTTTCTACCATTGGTTTGCACAAATTTATAAATCAGTTTTACTTCTATGTTAGGTATTGGTAAGAGATGTGCCAAGTTTTTTATATATGTCTTGATTGGTAAACCATCATAATTTTTATTTTTGTAGGTTGTAACAAAAGGCTCTGTTGTAGTAGTTTTCTTCTGTGGAGAGGATTTCAATACTATGTTTAATGTACTGGCTTTTAGTTTAAGTAAATCCATCATTATAGCATAGTTTGTACATGCATTTTCATTATTATTAACAGTTAGTTGTTTTTCGAGTTGATACACTTTCAAATAACACCAGATGCGTTGAATATAACGTTTTCTTATACTAAATATAAGATTTTTGATCCAGCCGGGTTTTATTATTATTCCTGCACACACTGTTTTCATGAACGTTTCGATCTTTTCAAGAGTTTCTTTATAACTGAAATTTTTCCTTTTTCTTGTTCCCCTTTGCCATCTCTTTTTTATAGCAGGATGGATATCTTGTAATACAGGGTTACGTTTTTCATTTTTACAAGATTCCAAATTATAATTGTCATTAAATATGATCGTATTGAGTCCATACGGAAAAGCTGTTCCATATTGTTGGATGTGTGTATTTTCCCACCAAAGTCTTTCTGACAGTTTGGGTACAACATCGATGATTGTAACAATTATTTGTGAAAAATCATGGTTTCTATAATGACGGAGTTCCAAATTGGGGATAGTTGCATCAGTGAGAAGAGATTTGCCAATTTGACTTCGATGTAGGTTGATTCGCAAATGCAAACGATTTTTGGTTTGTCCGATATATTTGGCTTGGCATGTTTGGCAAGTAATACAGTAGATGACATTATAGGTTTTGCAGAATGTACCGTAACTGGGATCTTGAGTAGATATTTGGAGAGGGTCTGCCACTGGGCAGAGTTTACATCGATGAGATTGGCATTTTTTAAACTTGAAATTACGTATTCTATTAAAATAATGACGATATGAATATTTAAAAAAGGGTGATCCATTTAGATTAAGGATCGAGTCGGTAGAACAATGAGAAACATTACAGACGCTATTTATATTTGTCACAGAGTTTGCAATAGCATGTTGCACAGGCTTGAAATATTTCTTTATGTTAGGCATCATATATAAAGCATGAGGGTAACTGGTTATCGATAATACTACTACCCTGTATTGTTGTATTACCGGGCACATACTTTATAACAGTATAATTGCCAGTCGCTAAATAATATAGTTGTATTCATTCATAATGTATAATTTCAACAGTTTATATCTCTTATTGAGGAGTAAATGTAAAACGTGGTTGTTTTTCACTAGATCCACCATCTTGCTCATTAAAGCTGTGGAGAAAGTATAAAACATACATTAAAAGCTGTATCTTCATAAAGCATATAAGAATGGCCTGGATGTGCGAATGCATGACTCAGTGACTTTTAGAACATTTTTAACTTTTTTTGGATTTTATATAAATATCATTTCATTGAAATACGTTATTTATAAAATGAACGTAGATAGGTATTGTCCGTGTTAGATAACTTAAAACACAATAAAACACATAAATACTATAAAACACTTAAAAGGCAAATGCTACCTTGTTAAAAACATGCTAAATGAGTTACAATTTATGATATAACAAAACAACATGGAATCAAAATAACACAACATACCATAGTGCGTCCCCAATTTTAACCTAAATGCCGATCCAACAACACACGGAAGACCACCACAGCACGTGTATGGTCCGAGAAGTAACCCAGGTCATAAAACATAAAACAAGAAAAAAAGCAGTTAACTTCCCATATTTGGTACTCATACCAAAACTTCATAAAAATCCAGTCAAGTTCCGGCCGGTGACAGTGGGATGTGGATCCTATTTAACAATTGCAAATGAAAAACTTTTAACTACACTTAAAAATGTTATGATTATACTCAAGAAACAAGGAACAGTAATGATAAATAATAGTTACGATGTCATCAACCGACTTCCATTTTATAGCAGGGATATACGTTTCAAAAGTTACGATTTCCGTGATTTATTCAACAACATCAATCTGGAAAATCTATATGAAATTTTGAAGGAACTACATGAAATATATGACTTAAAAGAGCATATTACATTCAGAAAATACGAGGACTTGATTCGCATTGTGTTGTTTGAAAACATCTTATTTGATGGCACCAACTATTTTAAACAGGTTAAGGGTATTCCGATGGGAGGGGGATGTTCATCCCTGCTCGCCGATCTATACTTGTGTAAATTTGAAAATGGCACTCATATATTACATGAAATGCCATATTTTCGTTTCGTTGACGATGTCCTTATTGGGCAATATAAGAATACACCCCAATTTGATTTTACATTTTATCCAAAAGAACTAGAATTGATTGAGAATATAAGTAAGGAGGAAGATAGTGTTGATTTTCTAGATATCACACTAAAACATGACAGTAGATATGGTACTTATACCGTCTTATATGACAAGAGAAACAATTTCAATATAAAAATCAACCGCATTATTGATTGGAGGTCCAATTTGACCAAAAACATTTTCAGAAATGTCGTCATTGGTCACCTCAAAAGAAATCAACGCATTAATACTTTCAAGTCTGATTGCATCATGCATAATAGGAATATTATGAAGGAGGCAATAAAACGGAATTATCCAATTGGTTTCCTGAAATGTTATTATAATTCCCTATTTAATACAAAAAAGGGAGAAAATGCTTACTTAAAGGATATGGCAGAAGTATAGAACGATGAAAGTGAAAATAACGAATAGCGCATGCGTGGACTTCTGTTATATATGATGCACTCCATCGTAACCGACAGGGGCATTTGCTGCATTTCCATTCTTTCCCTTGCGATCCTGGTCGATTCCTATTTGTTTTCTTTGCACTTTTTCGAGTGTTTTTGATTTGACACATTTACGGAAGTATGGCTTCTGCGTGGCATTGGTACCGTGAGTGTTGCCCGGGCATAAAAGCAGTCTTTTAAACGGGAAAGAGGGGTCGCCATCCCCCTCTACCATTTTATGCCTTGCATTTGGTCATTTCCCCTCTTTTTCATATGAATCTTATATATATATATATATATATACAGGGTGTCCCAAAAACATTGACCTCGGCTTTTATTCCTTAAATATTGATCTTAGACATATATAATAAATTACAAATTTGCGTAAAAAAGGTACAACATTTCATGAAACCGATTAAAATTTTCAAAGGAATTAAATTTTAAGAAATAAAAAATTTAAATTTTTATACGGCTCCCGTACAAAAACGTTTTCAATGAATAAAATGTGCCCCATACACTAATAAGATGATGTACAAAATTTCAGCATTTTATCATAAAATGTCCCAGAGATATGAAAAGACAAAAATGCTGACTTAAGCACTTTTCGATGCGTCGACATGGATTCTCAGAGGGGAAAAATCATGTCGACAGATCGCGTTTCAGAGGTCATACACAAAATACGAAAGAAGACAATGTTACATAAATAAATAATAATTTTGCTATGTATTGGTACAAAAGTATCTACACTGTGTAGAAATATTAACTTTACACAAATATTATAAAGCGTGTTCAAAATGTTTTCCATCCATGCCAATAGAGTTGCATTTGCCTGATAACATTTCTGTGCACACGATCAAGTTCTTGTTCGGTGATGTAACGACAACTATCTTGAATGCGTTGTTGCAACTCTGGTTTATTTAAGGGAGGTGACAAATAAACAGTTGTGCGTAAACGATCCCAGAAATAAAAATCCATAGGCGTTAAATCAGGCGATCTAGGTGGAAATTCGACTGGCCCATGCAAGCCAATCCACTTGTCTGGAAACTCGTTATTTAACAGGTGTTTCATAACTGTAGTATGGTGAGCTTTGTCCTTTTGGAACCATACATGTCGAAGTTCTGTTAGGGGCATTCATCCATAAAATCAGGAAAAACCGCATTCAGAATATCATTAACATATCTGTCACCCGTTAACGTACTATCATACAGTATGGGTCCAAGCAAACGGTTTATGAAAATACTGTACCCTACATTCACAGAAAATTGCTTCTGATGATGAATATCACATACCACGAATGGATTTGTTTCAGACCAGAAGAGCTCATTTTCAGGATTTATGCATCCATCTTGTTTAAAACAGCATTCGTCAGTCCAAATTACGTTTTTCAGGAGAGAGGGATTTGCATCTTTCTGATTTAGAGCCCAATTACAAAAATCTAGACAACGTTGATAATCTGTTGGCCCCTGTCCTTGCACACCATGAACGTTAAACGGATGCCATTTATTCAGTCTCAGTATTCTCCACACTGTTGCATGATGGTACGTTCATTTCTGAAGCAGCGGTACGAAAGCCCAGACCGACCGACTCGTCCTTAGGCATGAGCAGCAATTTGGACGGTCGGGAGAATTCTACTATGTGGATGACTGCAAAAATAAGCCAAAATATCAATTTCTACATCAGTTAAGTGAAATCTGGGTCTACCTAGTCCACCTACACGATGAGCACATCTTTTTTCACGCACCGGTTGCTCCAATCGGGAAATAAATCTCTCTAACCAAAAGGATGTCGAGAATTGGGAAAAGTACGTTGATATTCCCGTGCAATTTCGTTGGTATTGCGATTGCATAAACTGTACAGCATAAGCATTTCAAAAAGTTCTTCGTTGCTGTATTGCGACATACTGTTGGTACAGGCTAATTACACTCTCAAAATGTAGCAGAAATGTGAAATACTTAAGGGTCGCTCAGACTGCCGGGCTGCGCTCGCTACGCTTGCGTAAGCGAGGCGATTGATCAATGGCAGAGCAAAAACAACTTTCTTATGTGTTGATGCGTCTGTTGCCATTGTGTAACGCACCGATCAGAGGCAGATATTTGCATATGCATACATTTCTAAGCTGTTTTAATGTTCATTTTGATTGTGCCATTTCCAAGTTTTAGCCTGTAATTAATCATGTAAAATTTTAAGGTATTTTTAAGGAAGCATATTTTTGAAAAATTGTAAATAAATCTAAAGATAGAAGGCAGATATTATTTGCCAATGATGCATTTCTGCGTCGCGTCATTTGTACTCTTGCTGTAAACATTTACATTTTAATTTGTGATTAATCCCTCACCAACTTTGTTTAAACATATCTCTGGGACTTTTTATGATAAAATGCTGAAATTTTGCACATCATCTTATTAGTGTATGGAGCACATTTTACTCATTTGAAAATTTTTTTGGTACATGGGCCGTATAAAAATTTGGTACATGGGCCGTATAATAAATTTTTGTATTTCTTCAAATTTAATCCCCTGAAAATTTTTATCGATTTCATAAAATTCTGAACCTTTTTTTAACGCAACTTTGTAATTTATTATATATGTCTAAGATCAATATTTAAGGAATAAAAACCGAGGTCAATGTTTTCAGGACACCCTATATATATATATATTATATATATATATATATATATATATATATTATATATATATATATATATATATATATATATATATATATATATATATATATATATAATTACCTATTAATTATAAATAAAAATGAAAAATAATAAAATAAGTAAAAACAATAGAAAAATAAAAAAATCGGAAAATAAGATGCATTAATATTAATGTTTTGAATTTTATTTTTGCTAAAAAATTGTAATTTTTGCCAGTGTTGAAACTACGATTTGAGCGCCCTTATAATGGTGTATAGTGGCATTCTCGTTTATCCAGTTTTCCTATGAATTAATTGTTTAGTAGGAATTTTCATCTTTGATTCATGTTCATATTCAGAATTGCTTATACGGATTGTTCATATTCTGAATTGCATGTCCGGTCTCCTGCTTAGACTCACTGGACGGGTCTGAGAGTATTACTGCGAACGTTCGTACTGCCTCATTGGTAGTATTTCGACTTGTTCATTCCGGTGTTTCTAGATATTTTAAGCTGTTGAAGTTGATCGTGTATACACGTGAGGAAAGAAGAAGGGTTTATGCCGCATGGTAATACAAATTTTCTTAATACTTCCTATTTTCATTTTTTGACGCCTGTAGTTTGAGTTTGAGTATTTATAGTAATGTACTATTGCTCAATCTGAAACAGGTATTTTGTTTGGGTTAGTTAGAGTTAAATACTCAGACCTGAGGAGGAATTTGATTCTGACTAATCAGTGAATTTGGGCTGGTGTTGTTCTCTTCTCTTATCGGCATTATGGAAGTGATTTTGCTTCTATGGTGAAGTTTATATTACTTGAATTTTTTATTATTACATATTTCTAATATATATATATATATATACACACACACACTTGGGGCATATAGTTACAGGGGACTTAGCCATAGTTAAAGATCATTCTTTAAGAACCATAATGTCTTTTGCTACAAAATTCAGGTTACCATTTTGTAATAACTCTTTTAAAGTTTTAAAGTCAATAAATCGTGACCTAGATAAATATATTCATAAATTAGTCTCTAATATGCTTAACCTTTAGAGGCATTTAATATGTGGAAATTCACTTTATTAAAATTTATTAAAAATACCATTTGTAGTATTAATTGGTCTAGATCTATATATAATATTGATAATATAAAACACTGTATTGATTGATGATTTACAAAGATCTTTTGTTATTACTTATGTTGATAAAGCCTCTAATAATTATGCTATTATCTGTAAAAAATTCTATATACAATTTCTGTTAGATTATTTAAAGGATAATAGTCTATTTAAACTTGACCCACACTCCATAAATAGTATCAAACTGAAAATTATCAATATGTCAAATTATTTCATTAAACACTAGTGAATGTGCATATTTCAAGTTAACAATGCTAAAATCTGGCCATCACATGCTCCTCCATTAAAATTATTCATCTCTTTATTAAAATTATTTTTATCAACCTCAGTATTATTTATTAAAATTTTCATTAAAATTTTGAACTCACACCAAGGAGTCACGGAAACCAAATGTGGTGCGCATATAAGAAAAGAAAGAAGTAATACTTTAAAAAAACAGTGCAATGAGGGGTTGTTCTAATACCACGTCTAAAATGGCAGTAGTAGAAAAATGGTTAGCAAAATATGAACACAATTATAAAATAATGGGCAGATATATAGATTTAAAATAGATTAAGTCAACGTTTATATACACGTCGAATGGGATAATAAAAGGTTACGATACTTGTGTTTCAGTCCTTTGTTTAGCGAACGCCTTCATTTCTGACCACTGGAGCAGACACGGCACTTCAAAATGTCCGGTCATTCTTCAGAGTAGAGTTGAGTGGATGCGTATCTTGTAATCAGTCATTAGCAAGAAACGTTTTAAAAAAAGAATCGAAAGGGGTCAGTCGTTATCGTTTTTTCACTCCGTCCGAACGGGATTTCTGAACATTTACTGTTTGGATACTTCCGCCGAGAAAAAGGGGGGCCCTGTAATGATCATTTTGCAAGTCGATCAATCAATTAACTGTCACCAGTCAGGGGTGTATGTTGTTGTTTACGTTCGGTGTTAAGTAGAGCATTTAAAGGAAAACTGTCAAATCAGTGTTGTCATTTCCATTTGCAATGTTAAAGGTAGTTAAAAAATCGGGTGTGAAAAGCATGTTTTAAATGGCTGAATTTAAAAGAGAAATTTGTTTGTTGTTATTAAGAATTATGTACTAATGTTAAAGGTTAAGCAAATATATTGTATTATGTTATGACAGTATCAATAATGAAAATTGGTAAATTAATAAGGAATTGTGTTAAATAAATATAGTGTGTAATTTGTAAAAAAGTGTAGTTTTGCAAAAAGTATCAGTAGTTAGATATATAAGTGTGTAACATTGCCAGGTGAATGTGCATATGTTTAAAATTTAATTTTGCTTTAGTTGAAAGCTTGACCTGATATAGATTTGATGAGTACATAACTTCTATATTAGATAGTGTATATTTATGTGTTGAAGACCCAGACCGTCCGACTCGTCCAGAGGACTTAGAGTAACTAGTTGGACGGCCGGGATCACAACAAGACTGTGTTTGAACTGCAGTTCTATGACGAACTTTTTTTCAGTGAAAACTGCCAATTACAGAGTTGCAAGTGATTCAAACTTTTATCGAACTTTTGTGGTGTTGATTTTTTTGTTTCTTTGTTCGCGGGGAGATATGTGAGACCAGAAATAGATCTCGCACTTGTTATGGTGAGACAGTTTTATGCCAGTAATTTATTGTGTCTGAAACGTCAAACAATACTTCCAGTCTGAATGACGCCAAGGTTTGCAGTGCGCTGACCCAAGAGTCAACCAAAATCATAAATTTAGGGGTGTCAAGACAGAGGGGATCGAACGAACTCTTAAGAAAATGTGAAGTAACGACATTGGATGGAAAGGCTAACCAATGGAGAAGATGTTTGTGGCGTCACTGTGAATACTGCCAATCAAAGAAAAGGGGGAGTGACAGTCCCGAGGCAAAAGAGCCACAATCTGTGACATAAGAACGGCGATAAAAAGAGATATACGGATGACTTGTTAATAAACGGTGGTACAGCACGACACTTAGGTATAGCGAGATAGTGAAAAGATGACTTACGTACGACACTTGGATAATAATGACTTAAAAGATTAACAGCTCGAAATTAAGGAGTACGAAACGTAGAAAGATGTGTCGACTACGAGTGTGATTGAGACGTAGAGAACGATTCCGACGGCTAGATCAATTTGCAGTGCAATCAGAAGTACGAGATGGAGTCAAACACCCAGAGTTACGGCCGGTACGAGTTACTGCATTATGGTCTATGATCAAAGACGAAATTGAAGGTATGTATTCCTCAAATATTTACAGGTCGTTAAGACATTTTGGGCATTTTAATACTGGTCTCACATGGTCTCTTTCTACCGGAATAATTAATAAGATGTATAAAAAAAATTGTTATAATTGGGTAATTGAGTATTTTATGTGTTAATAAATGATTTATTGTTACAGTTAAAATGGTGCAATCAATTTAGTATTATATTAATTAATATTCTTTTACAGAACTCGCCGAAAGATAAATAATTGGAGGGTTAATAGCGGCACACATAGCAATGTACAATAATAAATAATGAGTTCCACAAATACGAGCAATTTACGGCCATGTTAAGATATGATATGTTAATAATAAATAAGCTAAAAGTTTAACTTTAAGTTATTTTTCTAAATGCGCACCACATTTAGTTTTTTTCACCTCATTTGTGGTTTTTAACACTTTACAACAAAGTTGAAACGTGTTTATGACTTTGTTCATTCTGTCTGTCTGTCTGTCTGTCTGTCTGTCTGTCTGTCTGTCCGTTAGCACGATAACTGCCGTAAAAATGACTTAATCAAAATGAAATTTTAGTATGTTGTTCAGACGGTCTGTAGGACCTATGGGAATATAAATGAATAATATCACACAATTAGTTTTGGATTGAACCCGGGTTGAAAAAATGAAATACATTGAGCCCTATGGGACCTAATTTTTCTAACATTTTTTAAGCGGATTTAAAATTCACAAATTGCTTCGAAAATTTTAGGTAATAGTCAAATTGTTCCATAAAATATATAAAAAAAAATTCAGCTAAATATATTCAGTAGTTTTTTAAATAAAAATTAAAATAATAATTACACATCTTATATGAAACGATCACGTGACCATGATATTAAACGATCACATGACCCACTTCAAAATGAGATATGGCATCCATCTTGTTTCAAATTCGTGATTTTTTAAAGTTCTTTTTAATTCATATTGAGTGTTGTATCCATCCTAAAACTACTTTATTTCTGCTTAAATTCTGTGCATCTACATACTAAAACAACACAATGACAATATATTTGAGTTTAAATTCTCATTCAAATTTGATTATTTCTACAATTAAGCCTATTTTTCACCTATGTAAAATGTAAACAGCAAAATATGTAGAATGAGTTGCATTAGAATTACTGTATTTCTTTAACACAAAATAATTCAGTCCATGGAGTCTGCATGGCTGATATGAATGAAATATTAATTGATTTTATAAACAGAAGGACGATATTTTTCGATGAAGTTTTAAGCATAAAGTTTATGAATTGTAGCTCCATGGTCTTAATTTTTAAATAAAATAAATTATTATAGTATTGTGATGAATGAAATGGAGAAAGTTATGAATGAAATCCTGCTTTTATAGAGAGATCCAGGCGTGTTATTTTTTCTATGACGTCATTTGAATTAATTTCAGTTGTTTTCGATGAAGTTTTCAAATATAATAAATTATCGTAGTATTATGATAGATTTAAAAATATTACCGTGGAATGTATTGCATTTTAGAGATATTTAAACCACGCAATTTATATTTCAATGCCGTCTTTTGAATGAAGTTCATTTTTTTCAATGAAGGTTTAAGTTTTCAAATATAATAAATCAATGTAGTATCGTGATAAGTTTTAAAATATTACCGAGGAATGTATTGCATTTTCGACTTTTTTAAATAAAATTGCATTGAAGTTGCAAAGTGTTTCATAATCAATGCTTTAAGCATGATTGATCTTTCTTGTTGACTTTAACATCACTCGGTAAACTAATTGGATTTCAAACTTTTGATAATATTAAGATTCTAATAATTTTAAGATTTCTGATCTTTTTGATGTATTTTTAGTTCTGTATAATGCTTATATTACTAATCAATCTACTCAAACTAAATTTACCAATTTTCCTAAACTTCTCCACTTTGTTCCTTTCAATAATTATATATTTCAAGGTAATAAATTATATTTATAAGTCTCAGGGGTTCCACAAGGTGGTTGTAGTCAGATGTTAGCTAATTTATACCTTTATCATTATGAAAAATCTTTTACTTCAACAGATTATAAAATTTACAGATATGTTGATGATCTGACTTGTTTAGTATTTACTGATAAATATGTATTAAGAGATATAAATTTCTATCCGGATAATTTGGAATTAATTTCTAATGATGCCACTATTAGATTTAAATCCAAAAAATTAATATTTTTACTAATTATTGAATCTACTTATAGGATAGTTACTAATTTATATGATAAAAAAGCCTATTTTAAATTTTACATTAATAAAATATTACCATTTAATTCCTGCAACTCCATTCAATTGTTTAGAAATATTATACTTAATCAACTTTTTAGAATTTATAGATTATCAGATACAAAATTTCATGCTATGCACATTAATAACCTATAAATTACCAGTAAATTATATAAATATCCAGCATATTTAGTAAATGATATAGTTAAAAAGCTTGGATTAGCTGAATATTCTTAAATTTCTCTCCTTAGTAACTAATATTAGCCAAACATCAATTCTCTTGAATAAACATTACAATGTATTTACAGCCCCTTATATTTTAGCCTCTAGTTTTGCAATTATATTACACGCCCCTTTATTTTGTAGCTTTTACTGTAGAATATATCACATTTTATTGCCTTATTGCAATACTCTTATTTGCTTCTCACGATTGGCATCAGTAGATCTCTACTTTAATTTTTGCGATTGGCAACTTTTATCTCTTCATTTATTGCACGAATGGATTGTACTTTTGCAGTGTATTTCAGGCATTCTTGTTTCCTATTTAATTTTTCAATCTTATGCTTTTAGTTCAAGTATTGTTAGTTTATACATATAATCTATCTAACAATTCAGAAGCAAGCATATTTTGTGTCCATTTTGATTAAATACTTGGACTCGACAAACAATTTTTTCGAAATGAAAAATTTTTTTAGGCCTAGTGCTTATCCACTTGTATAGCTTTAATGTTTGGATATTTTTTGTTATTCTATTTTCGAATCCACATCATTGAATTTTTGAAATTGATTATCTTTAGCTCAATGACTAGAAATATGCATTTTATTTTCCAAATTATTGATGATTTTCTATTTAATACTTCTTTTTAATTTCTAGGCATATTTTAAGTTAGGTTTATTTGAGTTACGACTTCTCTCTGTTCTATCATTGGATTTTCATATTATATATATATTATACTAGAACGCATTTCCCGTCGTTGCCCGGGTTCTAAATAACGGCTCACTAAGTATAAAAAATAAAATGAGCAGTCGCTGCTCACAATTAAAATGACTTCAATTCGAAAATTGCACGCGCTCTCCGCAAAAGCAAGAAATATAAGAATCACATCAACCCACCGCACATGAAAACGCGAAAGGAAGTAAATGGCTCTGGACCTCTGAAGAGCTTGTTTATGCTGGGCACAGCACCGTAGGGAATAGTTTGACTGGTAGATCAGCCGGAAAAAATAGCACCATTCCCCGGCTCGTGGGGAATGTCTTCAATTGATAGAACGGCTTCGGTAGAAGGGTCAGAGATGTGTTCGGTTTTTTAAAAGAATCTATGACTTAGCTGGCTTAAAAAATTATAATTAATCAACATACGGGTTTATGAAATTTTTATTCTGGAGTTGTCTGTGATATATTTAGGAGCTGCTGTTAAAATATGAACGTTGGATGACATTTCAAATTTTGTATATCGTTCTATAAAAATCGGAAATGTTTAGAACGCACGAAAAGTTGATATATTTTTAAAAAATTCTTTAAAATTTGTATATTTTTGTGTGGATATCGTTCAAAAATCGTTTTAAGGAGCTCCTTTCGATATTTCCTGATCCTTTCGATATCTCGGGTGTATTCAATGTTTTCCCTACATAAAATGAATATATATGTAGCTAAAATGGAACCGCACAACAATCCCGAAACATCAAGTGATTTCGTTGATGTAAAGACAGAGTCTGCTCGTGTCACCTTAATGCAGTCATCCATATTAAGTAACGTGTGCTGACAGGCCCTGAAATAAAAGTCCCTGAAATCGTCAAACAGGCCCTGAAATCGTCAAATAAAATTGTAAAATTTAGATTAGGTGATTAAATAGCATAATTTTGCATAATTTATTTCCTTTGAAAATGTAAGAATATTTTCGATTTTAGTATTATCGACTCTACATAATTATTGCCCATCATACTGACACTTCAGAAGTCCTCCTGTGACTTAGAAGACGAATTTTTGCAAGCTTATTGCATCAACCACGGGACAAAACCCACCAAACCGGATTTTTGATTCCACCCTCCAAGGCATAGAAAATGGGGATTTCCAAACTCTTCAGAAGGTCTCAGTGACCATGAAAGTGTGAATCTTTGCATATTATTAGTATCGTAAAACTATTACGTAAAACTATTTGGAAGTACCTAATTAATGTGCATGTCGAGAAAATATAACTTAGCGGATGTTAGCAATTTTTCTAATTGCCAAGTATAATAGTCATATATTAAGTTTAAAAATTAGAAGCTAATATTTTATTAAAAACTACTATTTTATTATTCAAAACTGATGGTTTGAGCTCCAATCAATAGATTCTTAAAATTCAAAATCCAAATTCTAATTTTGCTTTTCATATGTCAATAATGAATTTAAAACTTAGTTATCTAATTGGGAAAGGCGAATATCTTTATTATTTCAACCCTCTAAATATGGTACGTAAAATTGATAAATATGCGCATCAATAAATAAAGCCATACCACAATGTTCTTGGTACTAAATTGAAACCACGTAAATTGAAATTTGGCGCTACGACAACTTTATGCGGTAAAGCAAAATGACTTATTTATACTCACGGGAAAATCCACATCAAAATACAATCGGCATTTAAGAAGTATCTTGCGATGAAAATGAAAGTTTCGGAATTGTTCGATGCATCCATTAAGTAAATATCTATCTAGCATGTATCACACAGCTCTGATAAAGACGTAAATAAATCTTGCTGTTTCCGGTATATTCAATGTTTTCCTACATAAAATGAAATTATATGCAGTTAAAATGCAACCGCCCCAGAATTCGGAAATATCAGGAGATTTCGTTGGAGTAAAGACAGAGTCTGCGTGTGTGACCTCAATCCAGTCAACAAGATTAAGTAACGTGTGCTGACAGGGCTTCTCTAATCCCTTCCGAGACAGCCGTCACATCTATCGTGATGCGTGTTGAAAAACACTGCAATAAAATTGAGAGAAAATCAGCTTTTGTGACTTATTGGACAGTGAAAGTAACATTGTAATATTGTAAAGTTTAGATTAGGAGATAAAATAGTTTTTGCATAATCTCTTTGAAAATTTAAGCATATTTTAGATTTTAGTATTGTTGGTTATAAAAGAAAACAATGAAACTATATAAATAACTAATTCATACTTGTTGTGACACGTCACAACACGTTATATTTTTATTAATCCAAATTAACATTTTTTTATAATTCATTAAATATTTTATTTTACTTTGAATTTATTATTCAAAATTATTTTATTCAAAATTGCTTTTATTTTTTATATTCATTAATAGGCCAATTGTCTCTTTTCCTAAATTAAATTATAATGTGCTGCTATTCTTCAATGTTTTCATTCGTTCTGGGAACGCCCCTTTTAACTACTGCGGAATAGCAGCACACGTTTTCAACAATTGGCAAGGGGTTTGATTATGGAGGAAATGAAACTTCTTCACCTCCCTGGTTGAGCAGAAGTTAGTTTTTACGGCATGGCAACATCAGGTTAGGCGGGAGAATTTTATGCTGACTCTCTCTTCTCTCGAATATTCGGTGACAGCAATGTGGTGTTAATTTTTTGGCAGGAGTGCCATAGGCACTCCTAGCTCTAATATAAGTTCTATAGATGTATATTTAAATCTAAAAGCATCAAGGACACTCAGTTAAATATATATATAGTTTGTGTATGGAAAGAATATAATCTTCTTAACTTTTGAGTGGAATATAAAGTCATGTAAAAAAATTGATCTGCTGGGTTTTCTTATGGCATGGTAAATACCAAGTGATTTTGAACAAAAAAAAATTCTTAAGGTGGAGTGCATATTTTAATTTATTGAAGATTATCTACAGATTTTAATGGTGAAGTATATTACTGTCAATCAGTGTGATGTTGCATATTAAATGTGAAATGAGAATAATTTTCTTTCACTATGTGCAAAAATTAAAAAAAAAATATGTGTTCATGATGATATCTACTGGATATGGTAAATCATAAAGAAATTCTTGCCAATTTGCTTATAAAGTTGTATAAAACAAAATCAATTCACTTATATTGAATCATTTCCTTTTACAAAGAAGAATATTGTGTAAGTTTACTAAAATTCTTATATGTTGATTAATGAAGAACAATTCCTATAGGCAAAGATGTGATAAATAATTCTCTTCAAGCACCATTTTTTAAAAATTTATTTTATTTATTTTTTTTTGTTTCTCAAACAACATTTTCCGATTCATTGAACAATTCTGAATTTTTTTTTAGAAAATCATAAAGAAAAACTAATATTGTAAATTAGTTAGATATCTGTAATCTTAAGGTGAACATTGACTACAGCAGTGCTGACAAAATCTTAGTACATTTGAATTAGACTATTTTGCTGATTGAGTATCTTCATTTTTACAATCAATGATGAATGATCTAAAAAAAATTATATTTACTGATTGCGAACATTTTTTTTCTATTTTTCAGATTCAAGCTGCAGGTTTGTGATTTTAATAATATGCAAGATTGATTCTACATATATATATTTGTATATTTCTTTTATAATAATTTAAGGCGCTCACATGCAAGTATGGATTTTTAATTTTTAAAACACAACGCAATTATTATTGATATTCTAAATTCTAGTCCCACTATACGGTCCCATTACATTAAGTTATTAATTATTAATTTACTTAATTTCTCTTCCTTTAATTGCATGTGAGTGCCCGACCAGGAATTAGATTTGTGATGGGGTTGTTAACTATCTTGCATCAATTAATTAACAACCTTACCACAACAATACTCATAGGCAAAATTCACATGAAAAAGCAATCGACAAAGAATATATTATGATATAACTGACAATTGCCGAATTTTTTTGCGCCATTTTAGTATCTATCAAGTAAATAGCTATCCAGCATGCAGAGCATTTCACAAAGAGAATCCGAAAGGGATATAAAATTAATTCTTGCCGTAGTAGTTGAAATATGAAAATTAATCAGCAAATAGAAGAAACTTTATCTATGATAGTTGCAACCCACCAGAAAAATATAATTTCCTGAAAATGCAAAATTTAATTTTATTTACTATTTCTCAATGAAAAGAATATCAATTAGCAAAATTTTCGTCTGACATGATACATTTTGATGCAAAATTCGCTAAGATATTCCAATTCCTGTCATTAGATATGTTTCATTCATTCTTCACCAAACAAATTATTCAAAATTAAATGGTAGTAAATTTCAATGGACAGTTTTTCTGTTTTCAATAGATTTGTTGATGTCCTCCATATATACTCTCAAAGACAGTAAACTGTTCACATTTGCAGTTTAGGTAAAATGTAATAAGTCAAGGATTTCAATTATCGACATCTCAACGAATTTTTCATAAAACGGCACAGAAATGGTTTTCGTTCTTATTAGTCATGGCGAAAATTTTACTAATTGACAATTTTTACTTTCCCTGCAATACATGGTAATGTATAGGGAAAGTATTGGAATCATACCGAAAATCACAACTCGAGTTTTCGACGGATATACACGCTTCGAGACCTCTAGAATACGAAAAAACCATTTTTAGAGTGACGTCTGTGTGTGTGTCTGTGTGTCTGCCTGTCTGTCTGTCTGTGTGTCTGTCTGTCTGTGCAGATTTTGTATCCACTGTAACTAAAAAACTAATGGACCGAATTTCACAAAATTTGGTAGGTAAATCACTTGTGAGCGAGTCTGGCGCTGATTAGTTTTGGGTACGATTTGGAATAAAAGAACCCGTCTTTTTTTGCGAAATGGCCCGCAAAAGCTTGTATCCACTCTAACTGAAAAACTACTAGACCGAATTTCACAAAATTCGGTAGATGAGTCACATGTGCGTTACCCTGGTGCTGATTAGATTTTGGTACGATTCGGAAAAAAATAACCTGCCTTTTCTTGCAAAATGGCCCGCAAAAATCGTCAAAATCTAAACTAAAGAACTAGGTATACTCAAATATATCCATTAAATGCTCGTTTAATACGTAATTTTTATCGACGAAAATAATAAGACCAACCCCATTACACCAGGACTAGCCGTTCTCGAGATATTTTAGTTTTCCGTATTTTCTCTACGCCACCTTTGAAAATAAGTCCGAATGAGAACGAAAATTGAATTAAAAGTGAAATAAATTTAATTAAAATAAAGAGAACGTTAATATAAGTCTGCAGGGAAAGTCATGTGCTGCCCACATCAGATTTTTCCTTTCCCTGCAATACATGGTAATGCATAGGGAAAGTATTGGAATCATACCGAAAATCACAACTCGAGTTTTCGACGGATCTACACATTTCGAGACTTCAAGAATACGAAAAAACTATTTTTAGCGTGACGTCTGTGTGTGTGTGTGTGTCTGTCTGTGTGTGTTTGTGTGTGTGTGTGTGTGTGTGTGTGTGTGTCTGTCTGTGCAATGTATGTATCCATTCTAACTAAAAATCTACTGGACCGAATTTTATAAAATTTGGTAGGTAAGTCACTTGAGTGAGACCTTCGTGCTGATTAGTTTTTAGTAGGATTCGTAAAAACAAAACCCGCCTTTTTTTGCTGAATGGCCAGTAAAAATTTCATGTATCCACTCTAGCTAAAATACTAATAGACCAAATTTCACAAAATGTGGTAGATAAGTTACTTGTAGGATACTCTGGTGCCGATAAGATTTTGGTACGATTCGGAAAAGAACAACCTGCCTTTTTTTTACGAAATAATCCGCAAAAATTGATGTATCCACCCTAGCTAAAATACTAATTGTTAGATAAATTACTAATAGATAACTAATAGATAAGTTATTTACTAATTATAAGTTATAGATTACTAATAGATAACTAATAGATAAGTTACTTGTGGGATACGCTCCGGTGCTGATTAGATTTTGGTACAATTCGGAAAAGAACAAATTGTCTTTTTTTACGAAATCGCCCGTAAAAATCGCCAAAATCTGAAAACAAAAATGACTACGTATCCTCAAACGTATCAATTAAATTCTTGTTTATACGCAATTTTTGACGAGGAAAATAATATAACTCACTCCATTATGCTTTAGGATTAACCGTTCTCAAGATATGTGAGATTTCTTGCATTTTTGTTACGCCGATTTCGGAAAAATGTCCAATTACCACATAAAAACAAAAATTGAATTAAAAATGCAAATTTAGTGTTATTTGGTGCAATTAATTCAATCTAACGAATTATTAAAGAAATAAAGAAAATATGAATTTGAGTCTGCAGGGAAAGTCATGTGATGCCCACGTCCGATTTTTACTTTCCCTGCAATACATGGTAATGTATAGGGAAAGTATTGGAATCATGCCGAAAATCGCAACTCGATTTTTCGACGGATCTACACGTTTCGAGACCTCTAGAATACGAAAAACTACTTTTAGCGGGACGTCTGTGTGTGTGTGTCTGTTCGTCTGTTTGTCTGTGGGATGTATGTATCCATTCTAGCTCAAAAACTAATGAACCGAGTTGCATAAAATTTGGTAGGTAAGTCACTTGAGTGTAACCCTGGTGCTGATTAATTTGTAGTATGATTCGGGATAAAAGAACCCGCCTTTTTTGCGAATTGGCCCGCAAAAATTGCCTGTATCCAGTCTAGCTGAAAAACTAATGGACCGAATTTCACAAAATTCGGTAGATAAGTCGCTTGCGGGTGACCTTGTTGCTGATTAGATTTTGGTACGATTCGGAAAGAAATAACCTGCGATTTTTTTTGCAAAATGGCCCGTAAAAATCGTCAAAATCTAAAATAAAAAATTACGTATGCTCAAATATATCCATTAAATGCTTATTTTATACGCAATTTTTAACGAAGAAAAGAATAAGACCAACCCCCCATTACACTAGGACTAACCGTTCTAGAGATATTTTAGTTTTTCGCATTTTCTCTACACCACCTTTGAAAATAAGTCCAGTCACCAAATGAGAACGAAAATTGAATTAAAAGTGAATTGAATTTAATTAAATAAAGGGGAAAGTGGATATAAGTCTGCAGAGAAAGTCATGTGCTGCACACTTCAGATTTTTACTTTCCCTTCAATACATGGTAATGTATAGGGAAAGTATTGGAAAAATGCCGAAAATCGCAACTCGAGTTTTCGACGGATCTACACTTTTTGAGACCTCTAGAATACGATAAAACCATTTTTAGAGTGACGTCTGTGTGTGTGTGTGTCTGTCTGTCTGGTTGTGTGTCTGTCTGTCTGTCTGTGCAGTTTCTACACTCGGGGTGAGGCGCTATATGCGAGAGGGAGTGGATTCCTCTGTATCTTCCTCCCACCTCACCTAAGTGGTACATTAACCTGTGGATCTAGCCGCAAGTTATTCGGTTCTCATGAAGCAGGCTCTTCCAGGGGGCGGAGAGGAGCTGCTTCTGTGGCCTGTCTCCAGACCCGTCAACGACTGGGGTCGGTTCTTCGGGATCATTTTTGGACCTCGTCCGGTGAATGATTTCGTCGACTTCGTTCTCTCGGCAGTGTTCTCGCCGGTCGCTTCATACGTAGTCGTGCTTCTCCCCTTGTTGTCGGCATAAACCAATAGGTTGCCGCGGGAGTTTTGCCGTTCTCTGTCTGTCTGTGCAGATTTTGTATTCACTCTCACTGAAAAACTAATTGACCGAATTTCATGACATTTGATAGGTAAGTCACATGTGGGCGAATCTGGTGCTGATTAGTTTTGGGTACGGTTCGGGATAAAAGAACCCGCCTTTTTTTTGCGAAATGACCCGCAAAAATCATCAACATCTAAAATAAAAAACTAAGTATGTTCAAATATGTCCATTAAATGCTTGTTTTATACATAACTTTTAACGAAGAAAAGAATAAGACCAACCCCATTACACTAGGACTAGCCGATCTCGAGATATTTTAGGTTTTTCGTATTTTCTGTACGCCACCTTTGGAAATAAGTCCAGTTACCAAATGAGAATATTTTTTTTCTTTTTTTCCCCCTTTTTTTCCTTTTTTTCTTTTCTTTTTTTTGCGAAATGACCCGCAAATCTAATATATTCGATCTAAAATAAAATACTACATGTGCAAGATAGTGAAATAAATGACTAAAATTGATGAAATATATTAAGTACTTGTTCTACATGTAAAATCTGACAACGAAGTGAATAAATCTGACCTCATCGGTGTAAAATTAATCGTTCTCGAGATATTGTAGTTTATGGAATTTTAAGGAACTGAAGAATTTTAAGTGAATTAAGTTGACAAACGAAACGGAGATGCAATGAAAAAAAAACGAATTGGATATAATATCAGAATATTATCCATATTATTTTCTGCAATTAAACTCAATTTAATGCATAATGATATAAAAAATTACAAAATTAATTTAAATCTTCAGGGAAAGTCATGTGCTGCGCACATCAGATTTTTACTTTCCAGCAATACATCGTAATGTATAGGGAAAGTATTGGGTTCATGCCGAAAATCGCAACTCGAGTTTTCAGCGGATCTACACATTTTGGGACCTCTAGAACACGAAAACACTATTTTTAGCATGACGTACGTCTGTATGTGTGTGTGTGTCTGTCTGTGCAATGTATGTATCCACTCTAACTCATAACCTAATGGAACGAATTTCATAAAATTTGGTAGGTAATTCACTTAAGTGTGATCCTGGTGCTGATTAGTTTTTAGTACGATTCTGGAAAAAACAATCTGTCTTTTTCTGCGAAATGACCCGCAAAAATTGCCTGTATCCACTTTAGCTGAAAAATTGATAGATCAAATTTCACAAAATTTGGTAGATAAGTTACTTGTGGTTACCCTGGTGCTGAATAGATTTTGGTACGATTCGGAAAAGGTAATCTGCCGTTTTTTGCGAAATGGCCATAAAAAATCGTCAAAATCTAAAAAAAAAATACTACGTATATACAAATACATTATCAATTAAATGTTTGTTTTATACGTAATGTTTAACAATGGAAAGAATAAGACCAACCCCATTATGTTAGGGCTAGCCGTTCTCGAGATATTTTAGTTTTTTCGCATTTACACTACGCCACCGTTGAAAAAACGTCTAGTTACCAACTGAGAGCGAAAATTGAATTGAAAGCGCCAATTCAGTGTCATTTTAAATAATTGTGGGCGTTATTTTGTGCAATTAAATCCATTATAATAAATTATTGAAGAAGTAGAGAATATGAGTCTGCAGCGAAAATCATGTGCTGCCCACATCAGATTTTTACTTTCCCTGCAATACATTGTATTGCATAGGGAAAGTATTGTATCCACTCTAAGGCCTTTGTGGGTGATCCTGGTGCTGATTTTAATATTTTGGTACGATTCGGGATAAAAAATAAAACCCTGCATTTTTTGCGAAATGGCCCGCAAAAATTGCCTGTATCCAGTCTAGCTGAAAACTGATACCATATTTCACAAAATGTGGTAGATGCATCACTTGCCACCTGGTGCTGATTAGATTTTAGTCCGATTCGGAGAAAAGAGCCTGCATTTTTTTTGGCGAAATGGCCCAAAAGATCGTTAAATCTAAAAATAAAAGACTATACGTATGCTCAAATAGTTCAATTAAATGCTTATTTTATATCTAATTTTCGATGGTTCTAATTTTCGATGCTTATTTTATATCTAATTTTCGACCGTTCTCGAGATATTTTAATTTTTTCGCATTTCTGCTACACCACCTTTGAAAATGAGTCCAGTTATCAAATGAAAACGAAAATTGATTTAAAAGTGCAAATTTAACTCAATTAATATAATCATGGCTGTGATTTTGTGCAATTAAACCCATTTTATTGAATTATGGAAGAAATAAAGAGAACGTGAATATGAGTCTGGTGCCAAAGTCATGCGCTGCCCACAACAGATTTTTTTATTGTGGGTCGTATAAAAAAAAAAAATAAATTTTGCGTTATCAGGAAATTATAGTTTTTGAGGGGGGGAGGTGCAACTGTTATAGATAAATTTTCCTCTGCTGAGATTATTTTTCATATTCACTTACTTTCTACAACCAGTCGCTGATTTTATATTCTTTTTGGACACTTTTCGTGAAACACCGTGTATATCAATCAGCTTATACAGGGTGTACCCAAAACATTGACCTCGGATTTTATTCCTTAAATATTGATCTTAGACATATATAATAAATTACAAAGTTGCGTAAAAAAAGGTACAGAATTTTATGAAATCGATAAAAATTTTCAGGGGATTAAATTTGAAGAAATATAAAATTTCAATTTTTATACGGCCCCCGTACAAAAACATTTCCAATGAGTAAAATGTGCCCCCATACACTAATAAGGTGATGTACAAAATTTCAGCATTTTATCATAAAGAATCCCAGCGATATATTTAAACAAAGTTGGTGAGGGATTAAACACAAATTTAAATGTAAATGTTTACAGCAAGAGTGCAAATGATGCAACGCAGAAATGCATCATAGGCAAATAATATCTGCCTCTTATCTTTAATGGAACTTTGGTATGGATGGAAAACGTCTTGAACAAGCTTTGTAATCTTTATGTAAAGTTATTTTTTCTACACAGTGTGATACTTTTGTACCAATAAATAGCAAAATTATTATTTATTTATGTAATCATTATTTTCTTTCGTAATTTGTGCATGACCTCTGAAATGCGATCTGCCGACATGATTTTTCCCCACTGAGAACATATGTCTATGCATTGAAAAGTGGTTTAAGTCAGCATTTGTGTCTTTTCATATCTCTGGGACTTTTTATGATAAAATGCTGAAATTTTGTACATCACCTTATTAGTGTATGGGGCACATTTTACTCATTGGAAAAATTTTTGTACGGGGACCGTATAGAAATTTAAATTTTTTATTTCTTAAAATTTAATTCCTTTGAAAATTTTAATCGGTTTCATAAAATGTTGTACCTTTTTTACGCAACTTTGTAATTTATTATATATGTCTAAGATCAATATTTAAGGAATAAAAGCCGAGGTCAATGTTTTTGGGACACCCTGTATAGACCTAAATAAATCTTCCAATTTCCAGTATATTCAATGTTTTCCTATATAAACTGACATGATATTGAGCTGAAATATAACGCACGAGAATCCCGAAATATCAGGCGATTTCGTTGGAGTAAAGAGAGTCTGAGCATGTGACCTCAATCCCGTCAACAAGATTAAGTAAAGTCTGCTGACAGAGCTTTCTAATCCCTTCCTAGACTGCCCTGTCACATCTATCGTGATGCGTGCTGAAAAAGCACTGAAATAAAATTAAGAAAATATCAGCTTTTACTTCCTTATATACATAGTATAATGTATAAAGAATAGGATAATGTATAAAGAATAGGATAATGTATAAGGAATAGGATAATGTATGAGGATGTATGTGTGTGTGTCCTCGTGAGTCTGTGGAGACGATATTTCCCGAATGAATGGAGCGATTCGAACGAAATTAGGTGCAAAAATTACAGTCAGTGAATACTGGAAGCCTATTGCTTTTAAACGCAAATGTTTGAAAGACCCCTAAATTTTCGAATAAAATTTTTAAAACATAAAAAAAATTAAAACCTTCAATAAAATTACGTAAATAATCAATTCTTAAGTAATTTATCATTAGAAAATGATTGACACAAATTTTAGAACGCTAGCATGAACCGTTTACGAGGTATTGCACATTTTTCAAATAAATTTATCAAAACTCATGCGCAATTAAAAAATATATTAACTATTGTGAAATATATTTACTTTCATATGTAAGATTATGCCATAAATTTGTAAACATCATTCCCGTGCATCTAGCTCATTCTATCAACGAGAGAAGAAACTTCGGGAAATAGTTTTGTCTTTAAACGCAAATAGTCATTTATTTACTATAAGAATAACATATTTCTCCGTCCATAACGCTTGGTGAAGTTTAGACGACAAATTTGACGGAATATTCCCAACTTGACGACTTTTATAAATGTTCACAAATTGACGAAAATGTGGCCAAATCCATAAAGATGAGGCCAAATGGGAGGTGATGTTTGGCAAATTCTGATTTCCGTTCTATGACTAGCATACTTTCTTGTATATAAGAAATGCTCTTTCCTCCGTTTTTCTGTAACACTTGACGATACATTCGGAGCACTGGGTGAATAATCTAGCGAAATATCGCCAACTTGGTGATATTTCACTCCAGATTGGCGAAAACATCGTCAAAATTGCAAAAATGACGCCAATAAAAATAACGTATAATTGATGAATCAATTATTAAAATATTTCAATATATGGATTATATTTCTTGTGAATTCGAGGGTGTTATTAGTCCCCTTCTTAAGATCAAAACAGCACAGTTGGAACCGTATGTCCCCTTAACAAAAGCTGAGAGCGAACTGCGAAGAGGTAGACTATGAAGCTTACTTCGCCCTTGAAACATATGAAACGCACTTAGGGAGCGCCCTTGAAACGCTCCTAGGTAGCTTATATCGCCCTTGAAGCAATTGTAGTCACCAAACTGACATATGCCTGCTTTTGAATAAGGAATTTGTGTAAGTCCTTATCTTACAAGCAGCAGTTTGTTTTAGTGTTAATATAGTCATATAATATTAAATGAGTTTAATAATTAGAAGCTCTATATTATATAAAACTGATGATTTGAGCTCCAATATAAACTTAAAATTGAAAATTCAAATTTTAGTTATATTTTTCATATGTTAATAATATATTTAACTTTTCGTTATTTAATTTGGAAAGGCACATCTAGTTATTGTAAGGATCATCTAATCATCTTACGTAAAGTAGCCAAATATGCGTTTAAATAGAAAAGCCATAACACAATATTATTGAAATTAAATTAAAATAAATTACATTGAAATTGAGCAGTTTGGCAACTGTATTGGATAAAACAAAATGACTTATTCGTGCTCACGTGCAAAATTCACATCAAAATTCAATTGACATTTAATTAATATTCTTTGAAATAATTGACAATTGGCGAATTTTTTTGTCGACAAAACATAAAACAATTGCAAATATTGTCTTTTCTTAAGAATGGAACGAGATAGATCCATGAAATGAATGTTAATAGATTTGCCGCATAGTACTGCATATGGAAAGTGAACATATTTGACGATATTTACTACTTTTTTAATTTTATTAAAAATTTTTTTTGTAAATTTATTTGATAAATGAGCAATATCCAGGCTATATAGACTTATCTGTAAAAGTACATGAAGTTTTAGGAAAACAATATTTTTAAAAAAATTTAATATGAAAGCATAGAAATAAAAATTTTATTTATTTTTTTAAAACAATTTTCATAAAACTTCTACAAAAATAGTTGTAGAAGCCTTTTTACTTTATTTTGGTTTAGTAAAATGACGTCGAGTCAATGATGAAAAGATAATTAACATTTTCTGAAATAATTACATACTTCACGTCAATAAACTTCGCTTTGCTCAGGAGAATACATTAACTTCGTTTCAAAATGGTATATGTCTGATATTTATTGATGTGAACAGTTTCTAAAAATACCTTCTAAGTATGGGAAAACGCCAAGCTAAAAAGGGCGAAGATGACATTTCAAGGTTAGGTATAGATACATAAATAAATCATTATGTTTACCGATATTCACACTTGTTCCAATATGTTTCAGGTCTATATTAAAAAAATTCCTTCCAGGTATTTTTAAAAATATAAAATCTATGAATAAATAAATACACTGTCTGCCAAAATTTAAGCAGGCGATAGAAATTCTTAAATGAACTCATCAGTGGATTTTATTGGGCGAAATTTATTGTTGTCGTCGATGGAGATATGAAGATATAAAATGTTGTGTCCAATTTTCTCCCTGAACAATATGAAAATTAGGCATGGAGTGAAAATGACTTGTTTACGTCTAAGTGTTTCAATGCTCGAAGCATTTTTCAAAAAGGTTAATGTGCTTTGTGTGCGACGATGGCGAAATATACCTAGGGAAATGGTTTGATAATTTTTGATATCTGGATGGGGGGGGGATTACACTGTTTTAAGTATTGGTTTCAATAGATTAATATAATGCAGTTTATTTCATCTGAATTAGACCTCAAACAACGAAGGGATCGACAATGAAAAGTGTGTATGTAACTTTTGTAATCATTCCACTAGACGAGCGTGCGGTCTGCGTAAGCGGGAAGCCCATACTAGCATATAGAACAGATATTGGTGCACAGATGTCACAGATCTAAAATTTACACATTTCTACCAGAACTGTTTTATAATATTATAATACAGCTTAAACAGCATCACCCTCGGGTAGGTCAAACGGTCTGCATTGAAAGAAATGAAGCTTAAACGGTATATATTGGTCATCCGGAAAGTTTTGCGTTTTTTTTAATGATAAATAGCAACGAAGTAGTACAAAAACTTAAGAAAATGTTATTGAATTACTTAAGCACCATTTTGTTCTGTGACATTTTGCTATCTTTCCGGTAGCTGGAAAATTCCTTTTTTTTTAAAAAAGTCATTAGGCTTATTTGTAAAGAAGTTATCGAGGTGCTGTTTGACAGTCTCCAAAGAATTGAACTCCAGACCGTTCAGAGAATTTTGAAGAGGTGAAACTCTGGGGGAACAAGGTCTGGTGAATATGGGGTGACACAAAACATCCCAGCCATACTCAATAAGTCTTTCTGACATTCAGCGAAATGTGGGGCCGAGCATTGCCATGCTGGAAGACAACATCTCGACGATTGGTCAGTTCTGGCCGCTTTGCTTCGATTTCTGCTTTTAATACTGCCATTTGAGAACAGTATTTTTCCGAATTTATTGTCTGATTTTGTGACAACAATTCATAATGAACAATGCCTTTGTAGTCCCACCATACACAAATCATTACTTTTTTGGGATGCATCCCCCTCTCGATGTTACTTGGGGAGGTTCATTTGGCTTACACCATGATTTTTTTCTTATAATATTATTGTATAGTATCCACTTCTCATCTCCAGTAATGAGCCGTTTCAAAAAAGGAGCTTCTTCATTTCGTTTCAGCAAAGAATCACATGCCGAAATTCGAGCAAGCATATTCTGTTGTGTTAAAGTATGGGTTATCCATACATCGTAGCGGCTTACATACCCAATCGTCTTCAGATGATCATGAACTGTACTTTTTGGAATATTTAGTCTGTGTGATAGTTCCTGAACTATGTAACGTGGATTTTCAGCGATAGCATCTTTTAATAGGTCCTCGTTTACAGAGGATGGTCGTCCAGAGCGGGCATCATCTTCGAGGTTGAAATTTCCGCGCTTAAATTTATCAAACTACATTCGAACTCTGTCATCAGAAGCAGCACTTTGTTCATATACAGCACACATTTTACGAGCAGTCTGACTAGTATTTTTTCCTTTCTTAAAATAAAAGAGCATAATATGGCGAAAATGAACTTTTTGGTTCTCCATTCACTGCAGTACTAAGGTACTGCAGTGAAACAAAAATTATGCCACAACACAAGCTAGAATTATGCAGTGAAAGCAGAAAAGACCGAATTTACATCTGCTTCAATAAAGGTTACTCCATATCAGCGGTAGCAAAATAATAATAAGAAAGCGCGCTTCGATTTGAAAAACCGCAAAGCTCTCCGGATGACCCAATATAATCAGAAGAGAAATTACATATTGGGTTATGTAGAGAGATACTTTTTTCTTGTATCCCGTCAACAATCTAACTGGACGATGAAGATCTTATAGTGGAAAGTTCTGGAAAAATTACGTAACTCGTGAAGTTCTTAATCCATCTACAAAATTCAAGAAGTTTCTAAAACTCACCAAAGGTAGACGAAAAAGTTAAAATTTTCCAAATCCGTCAAAGTCTTGCGACTCAGACATTTAAATTATAACAATGGTTTTCCATTATTATATTCGTAACAATATTATGTCACTTCCATTACATACGTCTGTTTCATCCACGTCACATTTCTTTAATTATTCATTTTGTACCTCGCATCCTAAGATGTTCCACATTAAAAATTTTCCCCCGTCAAAGCAAGAAAACGTATTTCCATAAAATTTAAAACATTTCCAGACGTGTTATATTAGTCTTTCTCTTATCATTCCGCACGAAGAATTTGCATTCTGCCATATAAACAGTCGTGTTTGAAAATCCCTCGCGATGAAAAACGACCAAGTCAGTGAACCGTCGACTTTACATGCGCTGACTAAAGTGACGTGTCTTGAATGAAAGAACCAACGAATAAGCGTAGCTGTGGCTCTCATCCAACACCGATTACGTCATTATGTGAAATCAGAAATGTGATTTGACCCAGTGACTCATGTATAAAATTTTTTGTTCGAGAAGTTTTGGGGAGAATCCTTCTCATTGAGATTTTGAGTTTTTATCTACTAAGACTATTATTTAATATGTACGACGTATCTAACATTTGAAAAAGCTATTCTATCTTTGATATAATCGTTCAATAATAACACTGTTGCCATCTATTTCCTCAGCAAAATAAATTTGGTAGATTTTCATTGAGAATATGGTCACAAATTCAAAAATAAATTCAAAGTTTGTCAGCCACAGTTTGAATGACCAGTTGATACATCAATTGAATTATGTAATATATTTGTAAAAAGCAAATGATAAGTAAATGATAAGCAAAAACACGATTTCAATGTCCTCCCCTACATAATAATGGCGCAAGGAAGAATAGAAAATACATTTTAATCGCACATGAAATTGAATCACATTAAAAGTGTAGGCAGGTTTAATTCAAAACAATACTATATAAACCATATCATTATCCAAAATTGATATTATGCAGAATTGTGGAAGGGAAATGAGGGTGTAGGTAGATGAAATAGTTTCGGTAATTTTACATAATATCAATTTTGGGAAATAATGAGATTTATATAGTATTGTATTGAATAGCATCTTTCTACAGCCTCATTTGGGTTCACGTTTGTGATTAAAATTTGTTTTCTATTTTTCCATGCACTACTGTTGTGTAGGGGGAACATTGTAATTTAATAATTTACTTTTTACTTTATAGTTTTTATTTCTAGTTCTAGTTTTTGATATAGTATTGTGTTCTAGATATAGTATTGTGTTGAATTGCATCTTTCTACAACCTCAATTGGGTTCAATTTCGTTTGTGATTAAAATTTGTTTTCTATTTTTCCATGCGCCACTGTTGTGTAGGAGGAACATTGCAATTTAATAATTTATTTTTTACTTTTTATTCCTAGTTTTAGTTTTTTCCTCATCCGCCCTGTTTTCGTTTTTTTGACGCAATTGACTTACAATCTTAGTATTATACACGTATCAATATGTTGGAACCAGGAGATCATTCATTTCATCTGAAGACATTGGACCTTAATTCCCCCAAAACATGAATGAAAAAGAACAAAAGCTAGTCACGATATATGTGAATGACGTAACATCGTAACATAATAACGTAAAAATTTGATTGATAAAAACATTCCGCGAGATAAAACTGTATGCCGAGTTTCAGGTCTCAACGTGCTCTAGGAGTTAAGAACGAACACGTCAAAGACATTGAATACCGACAAAGAGAGATAATGTTTAAATAATAAGAATTTGTGCAGGTAAAAACTATTGGTGCCGCTCGTAGGGAAGTCTTAGCAATAATCTCATTACATTGTCCAGGCAGAGAATACAATGTTCCAATGGATCGTTTATCACATAAATGGGAGAAGCGTTTTAAAAGTCATGGTGATTTTATTACTGAAATTCTTTTATTAATAACTTTCCGAATGTTTTTAGGAATGAACTTTCGGAAACATCAAATGTACGATTATTTTGTATTTAAATTGTTCACAATAATACCCTACCAGGTTTTGGAGTTTTCGTTTAGAAAATCCTGCTAAAATCTCTCTAAAAGTTTATCTTTGAAGTAACAGAACTTATTTACATTCTCTATCAACCTAGAAACGTTTCCTATTAAATACGAAAACTTCAATGTTTTACAAACAAAGCCTGCAATTTCCCCCATAAAATGCAAAATATTGCCAAACGTATATCAGTTTTCGTTACTATTCCTCACGAAGAAGCCTTATTCTAGCCGGAGAAACAGTTATGCTCGAAAATCGCTCCCGATGAAAGAAGACTGAATCAGTGAAGCGCCGACTTCACACTCAGACTGAAATGACATGTCTTGAATGAAAGAACCAAAGAGTATGTGTAGCTGTGGCTCTCATCCAACACACGGCCAACTAAAAAGAACGGCCGGGGTTACTCCTCGCTGGAGCAGATGTCATATGATCAATGTAGTCCCACGAGGAATGACGGCATTCCCGCAATTTGCTATTTTGACACCGCGTAATTTTAAATAATATTGTTCCTACTGATAATATAAGAATAATGCATATACTGAGAATAATGTATACGCAAACACTAGAATATGCTTAGCGTTTAGCGCTAAAAAATTAATTAAATTGTACGTTAATCTATTATAATACAAATGATTATGTTTAGATATTTTCATTATCAACTTCAACAAATAATTTTGATTCGGAAATTTTAATATTTACAACATTTATATAATTAAGCAATCTAATGCAATCTTTTTATGTCTTCTGCCCCAAATTACAAAACTATAGGTGAAAAATACCTGAACTTTCTAGGATGCACCAACCTGCAAATAGAGTTGACACATTTATTGGCTATGAGTGGTGCAAAAATTAAAAACTTGGCCCAAAAAGTTTGATATTTTGAGTTGAGGTAGATGGTTAAGGAGTTGGGATTGCATACAGTATTGCATCGGGTTCGGTCCCCGCCACCCATAATTATCTCCATATTTACGCGGAATACAGGCACGTTAAATGCCATAAGTCCAACCGAGAGGTGATGGACTAGGCGAGCGATATGGACTAGGTGATGAACTAGGGTCTATGGGAAGTATGGATAGTACGGTCCCTGTGGTTGACACCCCTTCTAGGCTCCGATCTACATTGGGTGCCACTATTCCGGTTACTTAAGAGTTTCCGTACATCTTTCGGTAGGTCGAATGGTCTGGGTAAAAAATCAATCATTTGAGCCACGATATCCCAGTCGTTAACGCATTGGGATCGCACACATTAAACCGGGGTTCGATCCTTGCCGCTCAAAACTATCTTCGCGTCTATGCGAAGTATGTGCCCGTTAAATAGTTAGGTACGAAAGTCCACCCGGGAGGGAATGGATTAGGGGAGTAGTAAATAACAATCTCGAGAGGATCACACACGATAGACGCGGGTTCAATCCTCACCGCCGCCCAAAACTATCTAATTCTCTAAGCGGAATATGAGTATGTCAAATCTGTAAGACCAAAAGTTCAGATAGGTAATGAGTTAGAGGAAAAATGGCACGGCCCCTGTGGTTGCCACTCCTCATTGGGTTCAAGTCTAAATTGGGTGCTACTGTTCTAGCCGTCCAAGCAGTTACCTAGCCGTCCAAATGGATGCTCTGTCTTTGAATGAGTCGGATGGTCTGGGTCTTCAACACCTTTGGGTAAGTCTAAAAGTCTGGGTAGAAAACAAAGCCAAGATAGCTCAGTGGTTAAGCTTAAGGTGTTGGGATCGCACATGGTAGACCCCGGAATCGACCCCGCCGCCCAAATATATCTTATTGTCTACGCGGAGTATGAGCACTTCAAATCTAGGTTCAGAAGTTCAAGCGGAAGGTGATGGACTAGGGGAAAAGTGGTACTGTTTCTGTGGTTGCTAATACCATTGGGTTTCCCGTCTAAATTGCGTGGCACTTTCCCTGCCATTCAAACATGTATCTTACACCTTCGGGTACGTCGGACGGTCTGGGTAGTGAAAAAACAATCTCGAGAGGACCGCACACGGATCGATCCTCGACACCGCTCCAAACTATCTTTATGTCTACGAGGAGTATGAGCAGGTTAAAACTATATGTCCAAAAGTCAATTCAAGGGTTAGGGGATGGATGGATCGGTTAGGGGATGGATGGTAGGTCCCTGTGGTTGCCACCTCATTGAATTCTGGTCTAAATTGTGTACTGTACACGCAATTACTACGGACATAATTTTTATCCGACCACTTTCAGTAATGAAATCAACTTGTAAAATATTAAGTTTTACTATATTCAAATGTCAAAAAATTAGATAAATTTTTGTGGAGTTATCATTAGATAATGAATCAGTAAAGGATGTAGGAGTGCAGTACGTGCAAAATTTTACAACCACATTTAGCAACAAATTAGCGCTGTAAAATATTAATTTATACTATGTGTCCAAATTAAAAAAAATGTTTCAGGTTTTAGAGGTTTATCATTGTATAAAACTTATACACTTCGCTCCCTCGCTTCATTTTAAATAAAGTTCCTATGTTAAAATTATGTGAAGGAGAACGCAAGAGTTCTCAGCTCCGATAATTCCGTATGTAGAATACTTGATTTAAACATATACTATTGCAAGCAAAGCAATAAATTACAACTCATTGAAAACAGGAGATACATATATTTGTAAATTTGTATCGAGATAAATATAGTAAAGTCAATCAGATAATCATAGTAATATCAATCAAACACAGTATATTTATGCATATATATTGCACATATGTGTACTATAAGAAAAGCAGAAAAAACACATAAAATAAATGTTCTCACATTTTTTTTATTTATACTGGAAAGTATCAAAAATAGACAGCATATTATAAAAAATATCTGTCTAATTAAGACACCATTAAGAGTTTTGAATTCTGTGAAAAATATCATTGCAAAAAATATTAACATATTAAAATTTAGAAATAGAAATAAATACACAAAAGCAATTGAAAATAAAACCAAAATTTTGAATGAATTATATAGTGCGGGTGAAATCAAACACTTTGTTTGTACTATTAATAGATTCTGATGATGGAAATAATAATTTGCGAACCATAGTAGTGAACTGATGAATATAAATTAAATTTATTTAAAATTTTATACATATACACGTACACGTACAAATACACGTTTGAAACAAACGTGGGTTAATAACACATTAAATTAATAATAATCTAATTTCTTTCAACTTCTACCATAGAGCAATATTCATAATGTATCATACCTTCATGTCATGTAGCTAACATATTTTTATTTATTCCCAAAATATAGCTCCTTATAAAATTCTTTAAAACATTAATAAAAAAAATCTAGACATTTAAAATAAAATAGATATGTTATATTTACATTACCAAACGAAACATAAAATATTCAATCAAAAATTTTTACAACTATAATTCTGATCTTTTCCTTGTATATAAAATCATTAAATTATATAAAAAGAAGTAAAATGTTTTTATATATGAAAAATTGCTTTAGTTTAAAATAACTGCATTTTATAACTAGCTGTAATTTAGAGCAAATGAGCTGTAGTTTAGAATGTGCAATTACATCAAATATATTACGAGTAGGCTTAATGAATTGTTTACTTACCAGATCTAATTTAGGTAATGCAGGAAGTTTAAATCCGCAAAAGTTAATCCACCATGTAAATGATACAAATTATTTTGAAATAACATGAAATTTAGGATACTTATACTTGAAAAGTGTGTTAATTTTAAGTTACGTGACTGTGAATCTTAGTGTTGCAATGACGATTTGTGAATGTTTGCTGATGAAGCAGGACTAGATTGATCACGTGGTATTTTTATTGCCCGAGCCATTACGTCAGTGAGCCGTGCATTCAACACTAATGAAGTCATTGTGCGAAATCATAAATGTAGATTGATAGAGTGAGTAATGTATAAACACGTTTTTGTTCTCGAGGATTTGGGGAGAATTCTCTCAATTGAGATTTTTATTATTTATCTACTGAGACTATTTAACTAGAAATTATTAGTATTTAACTAGTATTTAATTAGACTATTTAACTGGGGGTGAGTAATTTATTCAAATGTTTTTTATGTCCTATCATGTTGATTTTTTATTTAAAAATTTTAATTCATTTATATATTGTTGACGTTGCTTATTACTGAATATACTGGTAATGTTTTAATTTACTGAATTTTCCATAATTTGCAACATTTTCGTCGATTTACAGATGTTTTGCCAATTTTACGACATTTTACCGAAGTCCCAGGATTATCATCAAGCTTGCCAATATCGCTAAGTGAAGACTGGCAGTCAGACAGACCCTATTGAAGCATAATTAATATCCATCTGTTTATTAAATTTGTTTGAATGCCACTACATATTTAAAAAATATGATGTGGACAAAACATGACTTTCCCTATATAATGCAATGACTTTATTCTTTTTATAGTCAAAAAATAATGTATAAGATACACGGGACTGTGTTTTTAACGTTGAATTATACATTTGGGGATTTTCCTGATGACAACCGAACCAGTTAAAAGTTGTTAATATAAAGTTAAACATAAATTATATCGTAACTGAGGGAAATAATAATCAAAGGTTTTATAGACTTATTAAAAATGTGTCATCACCTAAATTGATAAAACTTCTAATAATTGTGCATTTATTCGTAAATAATTTTATGTGAATCGAAAAATGACTTAAAAATAATAATGATTAAATATATTTTAAATAATTTATTAAAAATAAAAAAACGAGATTATATACACAATTAAATTTTTCATCTAAATATTTTAAATTTCCTTTTATAGAGTTAATTCAGAAATTTTATAAAATTATTTTTACTTTCCTTATATACCTAGTATAACGTATAAGGAAAGTATTGTGACGGGGTCGAAAATTCGAATTCGATTTTTCGACGGGAGGACACATTTCAAGCATCTCTGAATACGAATCAAGCGTTTTTGAGATGATGCCTGTGTGTGTGTGTGGGGGGGGGGTGTATCAGTGAGTCTGTGGAGACGATATCTCATGAACGAATGGAGCGATTCGAACGAAATTTAGTATAAAAATTACAATCCGTGAATGTTGGAAGCCTATTGTTTTTATACGCAATCGATCTTTCAGAACCCCCTAAATTTTGAGTGAAATTTTGAAAAAATCATCAAAAATCAAGACTTTTAATAAAGTCGCGTAAATAGTCATTTCTTATATAATTTTTCATTAGAAAAAGATTGACTTAAACTTTAGAACACTAGCATGAATCTTTCTCAAGATATTGGACATTTTTCAAATAAATGTATCGAAAAATCATATAAAATATAAGAAAATATTAAGTATTGTGAAATATGTTCATTTTTCATGTGTAATAATCATGCGATAAATTGGGTCACATCATTCTCGTGGGTCTAGTTCATTCATGGTAAAAGATACTTTGGGTAATACGTTTGTATTTGGACGCTAATAGTCATTTATCTGCTATAAGAATAATTTATTGCTCCATCCATAGTGCTTAGAGAGATTTTGGAGACGACCTTGGCGACTTTTTGAAATGTTGCCAAATTAATAAAAATGACGACTGATTGATGAAAGTTCAATATCTTGGAAAGAACGTAAGAGTAGACTATAATAATAACCCATTTCTTCGTCCGTAACTCTTGGCGAGAAATTTAGTGGGACGTCGCCAACTTGGCGACTGTTTTAAATGTTGCAAATTGACAAAAATATCGACAAATTGATAAAAATGACGCCAAATGGAAAGTAATGTTTCGCAAATTCTGATTTCCGTCATATGACGGGCATACCTTCTAGTATATAAGAAATGCTCTTCTCTCCGTTTGTCTGTAACACGTGCTGATGTATTTTCCGAACTTGGCGAATAATTTAGCAAAGTATCACCAATTTGGCGATATGTCACCCCAGGTTGAGAAAAATGCCTTCAAAATTACAGAAATGACGCCTAATTGATGAATTAATTATTAAAGTATTTTAATATATGGACTATATCGCTTATTGAGGATGCTATCAATATTGATATTTGTTTATTTAGAGTTGCCCGAAATGTAAGTACTTTGAAATAGTTTTACATGTTGTCATCCGGAAAATCGCCAAATGTATAATTCAACGATAAAACACAGTACCGTGGATCTTATACATTATTTTTTTTAATTGTAAATGTTGTAAATGAATTGCATCATATAAGGAAAGCCATGTGCTTCCCACATCAGATTTTTACATTTAGAACAGTATCATCTGCTCATAAGACTTACACAATCTCAGCAAGTAAATATTTATTAAATTATTTAACTAAAATAAATGATAAACTTAGATGTAATGCATCCGGTTATTTCATTCCGAATGATAGTTCTGATCTAATAAATAATATCAGTAAGCTTAAACGCAATTTTGGATTCAGAACCTTTTGACTTTAGGGATTTGTTTAATAACGTTAATAGTGAAGATTATGAAGTCATTATCTCTCTACATAATGCTTATATTACATTTAATGGTGATAATTTAAATTATACAACTTTCTAATGTTACTACTTTATAATTTAATAATTATCTATTTCAAGTTAATAATATGTTTTTTTTTATATAAAAATCGGGGGCATGTAGTAGTAGCATTTTTGCTCACTTATTATTATTATGAATATAAATTTATATCTAAGGATTATTTAATTTATGAATATGTCGATGATTTAATTTGCATCACTACTACAACCACTAATATTGATCTAGTTAACTTGGAATTAATATCGAATGATCCAATTATCTAATGAAATTTGGAAAATGTCGCCAAAATGACGAGAATTTAATATTTCAGAAAATATTTAATAAAGTTTAATTTCTTCAATAATTCTTAAGTCTTAGTGGAAATTATTAATGTAATATTCTTGATTCAAAATATAGTGTTTTACTATTTGTGGGACAGATACGTTTTATTTGGGGATCTAGATTTCGTTTTGTTAGAGGGTGCTGTAGTACTTATGTTTTAATAGGGTCTGTCTGACTGTTCCCTTATTGGTGACAAATTAAGGAACCTTGGTGACAAATTTAGCGAATTTGGGAAATGTCACTAAAATGGTGAAAATGTCGCTAAATAAAAATTGGTATAAATTCCATATCTCGAAAATTTATGTTTAATTTATTTACTCATCCCTTTCGATTAGTGATAATTATTAATTTAACATTTTTGATTCAAAATATAGTGAGATTCACTTTTCAAGTTATAGGTTCGTGTTTTTAGAGGGTATAGGATGTTGTAAATTATTTGCGTTTTGTTAGGGTGTAGTATTTGTATTAATTCGTCAAAAGCATTCTGTCTAATTTCAATTTACGTGGTTTAAAGTTAACGGCACATTATTCTGTATATCTTGAACGCCATTATTTCGCTGTGAAAGTAGTCATTGTGTAGGGAAAGTCGTGTGCTGCCCCCATCAGATAATTTTTGAGTTAGAATTATGCAGTCTCCTTTATGAATAGAAGTAAAAGTTCTCCCTTTCAAAAATATAGAATATTCATAGATTGGTTGTTTCTAGCCTCCAGACACAGTAAACGAAAGTTAATTTGTCACCGCCCACGAAACAAGAGACCACGGTCTTAAATTCCAATATATTTCCATAATTTCAGTCCCTTTATACGCTGAGCGTGATGCAAGACTCAACTTCGCTCCAGGGATGTCTAATAGACAGTGTAATAAATTGGTCGGGGTGGGACTGTCAAGTGATTTGACGTAATCTCTGTTGACATTGAAGCGCTAATCTCCCCACTCTGTGCAGCTGCAGGGTAAGGAAGGGAAAAAAATCTACTTCCTTAAGCCTAAAGAATCGTTCAATGGAATACACAAATTGAGTTGGGAACTTATTTCCAGGGAAGTTACTTTCGCTTCACAAGATAGCCTTTAGCTTAAATTCACTCCAATTTTAATTTTGCAATTGCTCTAATCTCTGAGTTTTTGTGTGGGTAAGAAGCTAATTTGACAGGAATGCTGATGAATCGATTATTGTATGCCGAAATAAAAATGAGGATTCATATTAATACATGGAACGTAAATTGTATGCCGAAATAAAAGTGAAGATTCATATTAATACATGGAATGTTTCGGGAATTTAAAAATCTCCATTACAAATTAGTATTTAAGCATCTCAAAGACAGACAAACTACCAATTAACTTACAAATCTTTGTTCCAACATTTTATTTTCCTACAGTACCTGGGAGTATCGGGAAAGTATTGGAATTGTGTTGAAAATTGGAACAAGAGTTTTCAACGGATCTACACATTTCAAGCTCGCTAGAACACGAAAAACCTAATTTCAATGTGACATCTGTGTAACTGTCTATGTGTCTTTTTAATGTATGTATCCACTCTAACTCAAAACCTATTGAAAGAAGCTTCACAAAAATTGGTACACAAGTCTTTTGTGGGTTACTCTGATGCTGACTAGATTTTGGTACGATTCGGAGAAACAGAACTTGCTTAATTTTTGCAAAGTGTCCCCAAAATTTGTCAAAAGATGGAACAAAAAACTAAATATTCTTCAATGTATTGAATAAATACTTGTTTTATACGTAATATTTTATGAATAAAAGTATGAAAGTAACTCCATTACTTTAAATTAACCGTTCCAGAGATGTTTCAGGTTTGTTAGTCATTTTTGCAACGCCGTCATTTGAAAATACGGCAAGTTGCTAAATTAAAATTAAAATTGAATATAAACTGCAAATTCTGTGTCATTTTTAATAAGTACCCAATTAATTCTGTGCAATTAAACTTATTGCATTAACTCATTTGCATCTGTATGTAAAGTCATGTGCCGCCTACATCAGATTTTTTAATATTTTTTTTATTTAACAATGTATGGCTATTAGTGTCGAAAATGGTCGACTGAATCAAAATCTGGATTAATTAGGTTTGTCCTGGAGTCGATACTATAAGTGTGCAATATTTTAGCCTTCTAGGTCACCGTAGGGCTTCTGGAGGGTCTGGGTATTTGTTTCAAACCCCTATTTAGTCGACTTGAAGTGAAGTTGAAAATTATGCCCCGTGGACAATACTGAAGAGCCCATACTGTTCGATTCAAAGGTTTGGAGTAGCAACTTGAATGGCCGGGAACAGAGTACTACTAGCAGCATTCAGGAGGCACCTCTGGCAAACCAACCCCGACGGAACAGCATTTATTTTGTTTTAAAAGTCTCACTTGAAATATGGCCATAAAGACAGACAGTTTTACATCAGATAAAAGAAAGTTTTTACAATTCACAGAATTGAGGAAATAATTAAAAATAAGAGCTGAAAACGTAAAATCTTCACTATTAAAAAGTGATCTGTGTTCAAATGTACAATTAAAATTTTTAAATTAAGGAAAAAATAAATTCAAGAAATTTTACTTAAGATTATTAATGGGAAACATATAAAAATTAAAAATAATATAAGTACGTTCAATGGGGGGACACTTCATAAGTAATATTAAAATTTTAATAGTCAAAAATGAAAAGAATACGTCCAATAAGTAGATATGAAATTTTATAAAAGAGAAGCATAAAAAGCATTATCTCTTTATTAAGTTTATATCCGGAATATTAAACTATAATTAGATATAACCGGAAAAACATTTCAGCTCTTATTTTTAATTATTTCCTCAATTCTGTGAATTGAAAAAACTTCTTTTATCTGATGTAAAACTGTCTGTCTTTTTGGCCATATTTCAAGTGAGACTTTTAAAACAAAATAAATGCTGTTCCGTCGGGGTTGGTTTGCCAGGGGTGCCTTCTGAATGCTGCTAGTACACCTGTCCCCCGATTTACATGCATAAAAGAGATACGAAGCATAAAAGAGAAGTTAAAAAACAATTAAAGCCGTTCAAAGAGATAATACAGAGTAAAAATTTAGATATTTGAAATGAAACGGTCAAATATTGGTCTAAAAATAGTGAAGAAAGTAAAAGAAAAATTTAAATAAAATCTAAAATTATGAAGGATAATTGCAAGGCCAGCAAAATACTTTTCGAAAATCCCCGATTTTTCTTTCCTCCCCGAAGCAGAAATCGAAAATGAGCTTCTTTTACGTTCTGTATCGTGGTTGACACTGTGTGTGCAAAGATGTCTTCTATAGGTAACCGGAGGCTTTTGAAAGGTTTATAAAACTAAAACACGTTAGAAAATTATTATATAAATGTTAGAATTTTGAACCGACAATATATCTTATATATATTATATCATCATCAATGGCTCGACAACCCACTGTGGACCTAGGCCATCTTCAGAAGATTCTCCCAAGCTGTCAGCCTGGAGCAATGCTCCTGCAATGTTTAATATTTAGCACCTCCAAGTCCTTGTCCATATAATCGATCCCTCTGAACTTCGGTTGCCCTCTAGGACTTTTCCCGATCGCTGGGGACATAAAATTTTTATTTATAATTATTTTGTTATCCATTCTTAGCAAATGTCCGGCCCATTGCATCCAAATGTTATACTATAGATTATAGATCTTTCATTTACATTTAGTAGGTTATTAAAATTAGGGAACTTTTTCCAAAAATGTAATGGTAACATTCGAAATTTTATGCAACATTTGAATAAAAAAGGAACAAATTTATGATATACAATTAAAATACCGAAATTTATTCTATTGCATTTTTTATTTATTAAAATCACTTATGCAGTTATTTTCCTTTTAAATATAAATGCCAGTGTACTTTCTTGTGTTTAGAATGTACAAATTACGAACCAAATGATTCCAGCCTAGAAAGTCATACGAACCAAATGATTCTGGACCAGACAATGATTTGAACTATATGACTCTAAACTAGATAGTAATATAAAATAAACGACTATAAACTAGATAGTATATGAACTAAATGACACTAGATTAGATAGTAATATAATCCAAATGATTCTAAACAAGATAATAATACTAACCAAATGGCTCTAAATTAGATAGTAATACGAACCAAATGACTATAGACTAAATAATAATATGAGCCAAATGACTATAAATTAGTTGGCATAGACTCTAGATGATAATAATACGAACCAAATGACTCTAAATTAGATAGTAATATGACACAAATGATTCTAGACTAGATAGTACTATGCTAAATGACTATAAACTAGATGGTATACAAATTAAATGACTCAAGATAAGATATTAATACTAACCAAATGACTATAACTAGACAGTATACGAACTAGATGATTCTAGACTAAATAGTAATGTGAACCAAATAACTATAAAAGATCACCAGGAATAATTTAAACGTCTGTTTATCTGCCACGTAAAATATTACATTAAATAAAAATCCTGTTTAACATTTTACATTTCTCGCATTACGTTTTGATCCATTGAATTTTAAGATTCGTTAAACATAAGCGTTTTGAAACTGACAAATATTTACAAAGAAGACAAATATATGCAATATACTTAAAATCTATGCATAGGAAAAAATATGAAATGTTCATTTCAACTTTTAAATAAATGTTTGAAGTACTTTCGTGGCTAAAGTGCATTGAAAATATGCTTTTATAAATAAAATAATATTTTATAAATAAATAATATATTTTGAGTGTGTTTACTATTCTATTCACGTCGCTTTCTCAATCTTCAATTATTTCCTTCCCTCTTTATGATGACTGAATGTATGAAAAAGAAAATTTGATGTGGAAAGAACATGATTTTTTTATATAATGCAATGGATTGACTTCTTTCACAGTGAAAGAATGATGTATAAGATCCACGTCACAACTTTTTAACGATGAATTATATATTTGGCGCATTTCCGGATGATAACATGTAAAACTATTTCGAAGTACACAATTGACTTATGCATTCTGCAACTCTAAATTGATAATTATCAATATTGATAGCATCGTCAGTAAGTAATATAGTCCATATATTAATTTATTTTAATAATTAATTTATCAATTTAGCATTATTTTCATTAACATGGCGTCATTCTGCAATTTTGACGAAATTTTCACCAATCTGGAGCGAAAGATTGCCAAGTTGGCGATATTTGTCTAAATTATTCACCAAGTTTGCCAAATGTATCCCCCACACGTTACAGACAAACGAAGAGAAGAGAATTTATTATATACTGGAAGGTATGCCCGTTGTATGAATAACCCTATGTGGGCAGCATTATCGTCCATAAAAACGAATTCTGAGTCAACAGCGCCTCTAAAAAGTCGCACATAGGTTTCCAAAACAGGCATAGACCTTTTAGATAACACATGGAGTGGCGTATGCCCATTTGACATAATATCTCCAGATATCATTATACCATTTCCTTTATAATGGTTCATTTCACGTATATGTATTACGCTATAACTAGAGTCCGTTAGCATTCTAGTTTCTCTTCAGATGACAGCACGTCGATTGCCATTTTCTAAATTGAACTGTCTATATAAACTGTGATTATGATTTTACTTAGTTTACGTTCTAAATTAGCTTTTACTTTAAATTAACAACTTCTAACTGGCTTCGTTATGTAGACCAAGCACCTCGGCAAGTAACATTTCTGCGTTCCTGCAGTACGACAGGATAAAGTTTCGGTTCGTGAAAGTGAGAATGGGGCTGCTTGAATGTAGAGAGTTGTGAGAGTGCGCATTCGAAAGTTCCACGTCCGTTGGTGTATGAGATACTAGTGAGGCGTATAGTGGCGATCGGAAGGATTTAGTACCCGATAGTGTTTTAGGACATATCTAGATGTCCGTTGATGTAGTTTGGTAAGCATCGGTCATTTGTATTCTAGTTCTGCGTTTTGGGTAGCGTCATTTCTATAACATTTCCCTGGTTAAATTTAATGTTGATCTTTAAGCTACAATAAGGGCAAGTGTAATTTGGCTGATGTATATATATAAATCCTTAGTGATACAGTTAGCTGCTGTATTAATTATTGTGTTCACAATAAATAGTTTTCTTTTACTCTTGAGTCTGTTTGTTATTCCTTGGCCGAAAGATAATTGAGTCAGAGGCAGATTTGGGGTTATGTCAGTATGATCTGATTAGTCTGTAAAATTCCCGCTACATACCCCAATCTGACCATTTAGGGACTGGGACAGCCCAGTGGTTAGCGCGCAGGGATTGCACTCGGACAACCCGACTTCAATTTCCGGCTCTTCCAAACTGACTCGTGTTCACGCGGAAGACGGGCGCGTTAAATTTGTAGGTAAGTTCTTCCGAGAGGTTGGTGGTGGAGGAAGGAGGGTACGGTTCCTATAGATGACTCCCCAACTGGATTCCGGTCTAAATTGAGTGCCACTGTCCGGTCGTCCAAACAGATACCTTACACCTTCGGGTAGGTCAGATGGTCTGGATCGAAGAAGAATCTGACCATCGAGATAAAGGCTTTAAAATGGCTCCCGAATTTTAAAACACACAGAGAAACAAAAGCACCGATCTTAAAGGGGCATAAGCTATATGTTAGGCGATGTCTGACCCATAAACTGACCTCTGGCAACTCAACACAAATAAATGCTAAGGTCTGAACAGGTCACTAGACATTAGAATTTAAATATTTTATTTGCAGTGTTCTACAATGATATAGAACAAAATTCACTCTTCATGATCGTATAGGTATACTTTAAGTCTCGCGCTTTGGCTATTCTCAGATGTAAATTCTGATTCACAGCATTAAAAAATTCTTATCTTATAAATGAAACGAGCTAGATCCTTGAGAAGGATGTTGGTAAATTTGTTCCAACATATGGAATATCAACTTATTTAATGTTACTTGTTACTTTTTAAATTTTTTTATAACTTTATAAATTTGTTCAAAACAGTGTACTATATCTCAAAAAAGGTTCATGCAAGCATTCTAAAGTTGGCTGCATTTGTTTTCTAACATCCCCTATAAGTTATTTATTGTTACTGTGGCAAATGCACATGTCAGCTCATCATTTTTTCTTTGACATTCCAATGCAGCTTGCCGAGGGTAATGCCATTTGCTTCCACAACATTCCTTAAACTGTACGTGCCCACAGGCAAATGGCTATCAATCAGATAAGTTATTTTATCTAATAATGTATTACAAACATAAAATGATTATTTAATGCTTTAGAGTGTCCAGATTTAAAAAAAAATCATTAAAAAATCTTGGGCTATCTAAACATTTAGTCACGTTTAAAATCAAGAGGGTTCCAGTATATACTGATTGTAATAATTGCACCCTATGCTGTTCACATTGTTTTATTCATTCATAAGATATCACACGTTTCGTTTGGTTTATAGAAAGGTATAATGCTGAAAAAATTTCTCTTACTTTTTCCCAACTGATCTTGTTTGTACTTTTGGAGAACAGCTCGCAGCAAACCAGGCAAACCACTCTTCGTCTTCATCAGAAAAATCGCAGATTGATTTCGCTTTACCCTTTTGCTTCTTTGGTCGAGTGGATGATTTTAGTGTTTTCTTTTTTGGTGGTGTTCATTAACAATAAGCTTTTCAATCTTAAAAATGGTTGCTTCTTCTCTTCAAATGCATTCTTGATGGGTGAGTCGGTTAATATGGCAGAAAACTGCTTTCGCCTGTTACGGATTGTTGCCTTTTGTGGAGCCGCCTTCTCAAAAGATCGAACATTTTCGGGGTCAAGCAAACTGCAGCCGACAATGATTGATTCAGGCACCTTGGCCTTCCAGAGCCTTCCGCCTATAAGTTCCTTGCAGCAGCCATTGCTGCCAGCACCTTTGCGTTTTGTGCAGGTGGCGTCTTATTGCTCGATATGACCAGCCAGCTTTACGCTTACCGACTATACGACCACATTCGAACTCATCTAATTGTTTATAAGGTCTTCGGCAACATTGTAAGGGCATTATTGTTTGTGTCTGCACGGAACTCCAACGCCGATAACGAGCAAAGATAAGCTGTCCACATTTTAACCTGTTTTGTAGGATGCTAGTTGCGCAGTAGAAACTCGCGCTATGACCGAAGTTAACACTCATTGGCCTTGCAAATTTAATCATTAGCATACTTGGTATAAAGGAATTTGCATGCAAATTTTCGAGATGATCGGATTATTTTTTGGGGGTGCTTCTTTTTTTTTTGCAAGAGTGTATATATATATATATATATATATATATATATATATATATATATATATATATATATATATATATATATATATATATATATATATATATATACAAGTCAAAAATAGCTAAAACTATTTCCAATAACCAAATGCAAACGATTCAATTGGCGCCATGCAGCCATTACATATCGCTTACTATATAAATCTCCAAAAGGAATATGTAAAAAGGAAGTGAATCATAAAAAAGTACCACAAATTGGCCGGTTAAAGCATGCTCTGAGCCACGGCAACACTCCCGGAGGCCGGTACTAATTTGAGAAGGTCATATACCAAAAATATATAAAACACCACAAATTAAATACTAATAAGAATAAACGATTATTATACTAACAGACGGGAAATGAACATTATAAGAACTGAACTCAAAACACCAAATCAATCATATACATCAACTCATTCTGACTTATTTATTGCTATATAATCGTAGAACATCATTACCTGTACAATCAACACCTACTTTCATATTAATTTACACCTCCATACACGCCTCCTCCAACATCATATAAATCATCATACAAAACCGCAGTGGCTCGCAATTCGCTGCCAATAAGTAGAGCTTAGATAATAACTTATATGATTTCAGAATAACATTTATGAGAGGGTTATGAGACTCACTAAGGATTTCCAATTTCGGTTCTGAAGATGCCACTTTCGTTACAAATTTTTACATTTTCCTTGAAACACATATTCTCAGAATCTATTATAGATAGATATACCTGCCGACGTGGTTGTCGAGTGGTCAAAGGCAAGCGTTTCTGTAGCAATCGCTCGACCGCCACGTTGTGGGTTCGAGCCCCACGTAAGGCATGGATGTTTGTGTTGTGGGTGCAATGTGATCCGCCCCCTCTGGTGCGCCTGGGGCAACGTCAATGGACGGCTAAATGGTTCACACTCTGGCGGCTGTAATAAAGGGCGAATGACGAAGGTCAAAGTGCCAGGCCATTTAAAAATATATATATATATATATATATATATAGATATACCTTATATGATAACTGACATGGATTCAGCAACGATTTTCGGTGGGGATTGGAGAGCTAAAAATTTGCACTTCCGGTTGTTGAGATGTCACTTCTTGTTTTTTGAAAATCCTTATGATTGTAAGAAATAAGTATGTAAAAAAAATAAATGAATATTTCCGTTAAAAGTGCAGAGGTTTTTATATTCATCTATCAGGAAGACTCACTTAAATGCTATTTTTAAAACCACCGTATGAGATAATGGCAGTTCAGATAATAACTTGGAGTGCAAGAGATTAAAGAGAAATAGAAACGTATAGCATTTTGAAGAAAAATAAAAACGAAAGTGGAAAGGAGATCATAGAACAGTTGTGATTCGGCAAAGTTTTTCAATAGGCTGTTGTGGGAGACAAATAACTTGTCGCATGGTAATCGCTCCCCAATGAGAAAGCGTCTCTAGCAAAGGAAGAGTAATGGGTCCACGTAGAAGGGAATAGAAACAGCCGACACTTGAAAATGAAAGCGGCATACTTTTATACTACAGTGGAGGAGGACTTTTTTCACTTTTGCTGAGATTTTTCGAGGCATCCAATAAAGAATGGCTAGACACGCTACAAGAAGGGTCGTATTAAGAAATATGCAGAGCTTATTAGCTGTATGTTTCGGTACATGAAATATTTGTTTTGCAATTATTTTTATGCTGCTAGAGTTTATCATGAATGATGATGCCTTCCTTTTTAGAAAACGTCTCTTTCTAAAAGTACTTAGTACTTCAGAAGAATTCCCGAAAATTAATTTTAGAAACAAGGGTAATATAATATAATTGATTATTTCGCTGTTGCTTATTTTTAGATTATACAGTGAATTTTTTCTGTACAATATAAAAATAGTAATATTTCTTCAAAATTTTAAATTATCGAAGTATGTGTTTTGGTGTTTTGAGCATTTTGATTATATATATATATATATATATATATATATATATATATATTAGATGACACTCTTCAAATATAATTTGTTACATTGGGCCGAGCTCTCCGTCGGCGTCCATCTCGTAAAGGATCTCTCGTCTGCACAGGTTCACATAAGTTACGGGTATGGCGGAGGGGAATAACGACATGGGAACATGCTGTCTTCGCTTCATTATGCTTCAAAAATGTAATGGGGATGCAGTTTCATATGAAAAAGTTTACGCAGAGGTTAAAATTAGTGACCATATATGGTATGGTCGAGAGAAAGAGGAAGTGCTGGCAGACTTTGTTAATATTAGTGGCGTGGGATAGAATTTAATATAGTTGCAATACCTGCTGGACATGAAATAGGATTTCGCAATAAGAATTATGAAGGAAAAGGGAGCGTTATTGGGGAAAACATAAAATTTTTGTATTATATATATCATGAGTGGGCAAAAATACAGCTTTTTAAGTGTCCAGAAGACTGCTGGAGGGTTTCTGAAGACTTTACAGAAAGAAATACTTTATGACAAAATAAACATAAAATATCCGCCCCAGGGAATCGTTAATCTGACTGCAAGTTTTGTTGATGGTCGATTCCATAAGTGTGCAAAATTTAACTATAGATACTTCAGAAGCCCCTTGGTGACCTATAAACATACTTTCAAAACCATTTTTCTCGCCCCTGGGGTTAGATAGAAAATCCGGTTATGATAACTACTGTCCGATAGTCAATACTATAAGTGCGCAAATATTCAGTTTTCTAGGGCACTACGGGCGTTTGGAGAATCTGAAAATACTTTAACCCTTACGTTTTCACCACTCACAGAGGTAAATCGAAAATTCGGTTCTGTTAGGTTCTATACTGTAGTCGATATTATAAATGTGCAAAGATTCAGACTTCTATGTCACCGGGGGCTTTTGGGAAGACAAAAACATGACGTTAAACAATTATATTTATATATAGTGATTATCAATAATGTATGTAATTTTGAGGATCATGTCACTCATTTTGTAAAGCTAATAAAAAACAAAATATAACATATACCTATTGACTAATGCCTCTAAGTTTAAATTATTCCATTATTCACACAAAAAATGATAGTACGTAATAATAAATTGGTTGGTATCAACAATTTCTTTAAAAGGCTGTAGTAGCAAATGAGCACCAGAATCCCCCTAAATTTATTATGCTATTTTAGCAATATTTATGTTCCTTTTCCTAAGAGATTATAAAATCTAGACATTTAAATTATTTTCAACATATTAAATGGAACTTTTGGTACATATCCAAGCAGAATTGTATAAATTCAGGGATTATTTTGTGTTTTAAAGTTCATAAACTCATAAAAATATTGTCATTTTGAACATATTACTGCATTTTTAGAGTTTATTTTTAAAATAATTTTACTTTTTTGGTGTAGTACTTTTATAGTATAAAAAAATTAAAATCAGGTGTTCACATATCCGCCAGTGTTTACAATTTTGCCACCCATAGTGAATTAATGAAGAAGGAATTAAAATCACTAAATGGCATAAGTCTACAGTCTGTAGACAGGGGGAGTTTCAATTAAAAGAGTGTCAGCCACAAAGTGCATTATGCTAGTGAGCATTATTCACTTTTGTTGTTGCAAATCCCCTAAGACCAGCAGAGGTCCATGACATTATACACCCTAAAAAAAATCCAGCACCAACAACGGACTGGCAGCATGATCCCGCGTGGAGAGTTCCAGGCACCCAAGAATATGAACAGGGGAGGCTGTTCAGAAGAACACTTGGTGCACCCCAAAGCACTTAGAGCCCTCAGTATATTTCATAGTTCTGAGATGCCCACTGAGGAAGCGAGTAAGAGTAGTTTAATCCTGCCTATTACAACCCGGTCGGTTCCCCTGATACCAGTGGTGTACTGGTGGAACGAGCCAGGTGTTTTTGTTCTTGCATTTTGTCCTGGAGAAAAGTTCCATATAGGTGAGAGGCGCAGAAGGCATCGAGGCAACACAAGCACCCGCCTTGGCCAGAGTGTCCGCGATCTCATTTCCCTCGAGGTCAACACTTTTGTTGTAAACAACATGGTCGATCTTACATTGTACTCGGTAAGAACACCCTATAATTTATAAGCCACAAATTTTAACATTAATCTTAATGTGTAAGTGGGACTCCATGTCATCTTCTGTATTTGGAACCGTAGTTAGTTTTTATTTCATTGTATGTATGGTTAGTTATTTGCTACAAATGAGTACTGCTGCTTTGTTAGCAATTAGAAATGATTATGCGTTTGGTTGACGTTGGATTTTAAGAACGCCAAAAATACGCAAGAAAAATTACTGTTCTGCACTCCTGCTACTGTTAACACCAAAGTGAAACTCCATTTCGAAAATATACTTAATATTCTCCACAAAACGCATTCCGAAAATATACTTAATATTCTCCATAAAACTCATTCCGATCAAAAAACTCGAAAAGCCATCAACAGCAGAGCTACTGTGGTTATAAAAGACATGTTTTCATTTGCTCTTTCAAATTGTGAAGATAATGAAACAATGATGTCATCTTTTCTGTAGAGTATAACTTGGTTATACGTTTGGGGTGAACGTTATACGCAATTTCACTACATCATGGTGAAGTCGTGAATACCGTATATGACAATTTTCCCAGTGGTAACGTTTATCATTTTTTGTTTCAAACTAATCAAAAATAATGTTTAAGCATTAATTTATTCCATGCAGAAAGTACTGATATAATTTATATGATACATTTGGAAAATTCACTAAATGGATATTTAAAAGAATTATAAAAATTGCAAACGTTACGTTGGTGAAACTGTGCACACCTACTTTACATCATTCCTGAATATTTTAAAGAAATATATTTGCTCAAAGCTGTAAAAAAGGTACATATATTCCGAAAATTTGCTGCTTGAAAAATATTCAAATTCATATACGCTCCTATCTAGAAAGAGCCATGTGACCTAACTTTGAAACTGTTTTAAAGTATGTTCTAATTGACATATAAACATATATTTGATATAATTTTAAAGAAATATTTTCAAATTTTGTTTAAGAACAGAAAATCCATTTTTTCAAGAAATTTCGATTCTGGTTGTCTTAAATAAAATTTGATATTTTACTTTCAAGCGTCATTGCACATTTATTGCAAAATGTGGCAGAACTTTATGAGATATTACTATTTTATAAAGTCGCAAAATATAAGCATAGCATACATCAGTTTTCAAACAGAGAAATCATAAATATGTTATATAAGTATTATTTTTTCTCATACCTACATGCAGTTAACATTCGTAAAACCAAAGCTTTCCGTTTCATTAAATATCGTTCAGATCAGACATCCGTAGTTATAATTGGGATTTGTTGTCACAGTCCCAAGATAAAACAAAATTTCACCCTATATGTATCTAATAAAGTCACAAATAACGTCAATTTTTGATTGAAGACATTTTGTTCGAACTGGTTCCCTCCCTCCACCTATAAATGTCTTTGTGAATACAACTGAGAAAATATAGTTTTGCTAATAAACTTAAAATTCAGCTTGTAATATTTCTGTATATATGCTATTTCAAAGTTAAGACTAGATCAAATTTGATGCTTGTGATCTTCTGAATTTCCAATACCATTTTTCATTTTCTTTCTTTATCGTAAGATTTCCGAATAGTTACATAGTATCATATTGATATCATGATTGGTCAATATCATAATATTCCTGTCTTTACATTCTTGAATTCTTTGATTTCATGATAAGATTCTTAAAATGTTTGATTTTGTCTTTGGATTCTTAAAGACTCTGATTTTGTCTTTAGACTCTTGAAATCTTTGATTTTCTCTTTAGATTCTTGGAAAGACAAGATTTAGAGTTTGTCTTTAAATTATTTAAGTTTAGTCTCTGATTTCATGGCAAGATTCCTAAAGTCTTTGATTTTGTTTTTAGATTCTTGAAGCCTTTGTTTTTTATTTCTGATTTTTTGTCTTTTGATATTTGAATTGATCTTTAGACCATTGAAGTATTTGACTTTCTAACAAAATTCCTAAATTTCGAATTTATCATAAGCAACATTGCTTTGCTTAAAAAAATACCCTTTTCTTTAAGAATGAGTCTTATACAAAAGAAGAGCCTGTATCATCTGAAAAAACAAAAGTAGTAAATGAGATGTAAGTTTTCTAAAATCATAGTGAATATACAAACATCTCAGTTCGATTCGAAGACATTTGCTATCCTTTATGCTCCCTGTAAAAAAAGGATACTATTCGGACACAACTGGCAGAAGGTGGGATTAGGTGTCGACGTCCATTAAAGCGCCTACCACTGACTTTCAACATAGACAGAGCCTCCTGGATTTCTGCCGAGCTCGGTTAGCCTGGGCAGTGTCCGCTTGGAGGTTGTTGTCTTTAGCGAAGAATTCAGTTTCTCTCTTATTGCTGATTATCGACACATACATGTGTAGAGGAGGACTGGCCAACGTTCAGATCCCGAATTTGTTGTCGAGCGACACATACGGCCATCACACATGGTGTGATAGTCTGGGGAGCCATCTTGTGGGACAGCCAATTTTCTCTAGTTGTGCTGCAAACCAATCTGATGGCTCGTTTGTAAGTCGATGCTACTGCCTATGCTCTCAGGTCACCCAGGTTCAATTTACCAATAACGCAACTGCACGACTTTTTCAATGTCTTCGAGGATTTAATACCTTTCCATGGCAGATAAGTTGCAATATTTGTGGAAAAATCTTCTACAGTGAGACATAAACAACTAATATGACTCTGTGCCGCGCCTAGTATCAGCTTGAATAGCTGCCAGGAGAGGATTTGCTACACACACACACACACACACACGCATATATATATATATATATATATATATATATATATATATTCTTCATGTTCTTTTTATATTCTTTTTATAGATTTTGGCGGAATAAGAAATTAGAAATATTTAAATAAAAGAAATTAATTTACAAACTTTAATTTGAAATGTTTTGGAACTGGTAATGCCGGCATAACAATATCACAGTATGTAAATATACTAATATAGAGTGTAAAGACATGTGGGGAAGTGAACCTATATGCATTTTCGTACTATTGTTACAAGAACAAAATATACATTTAATGTTGCACAAAAACGTAGATTAAATTTACTAATTACATTCCTTTCAATCTTTTAAGGGTATTAAAAGTATGCTACATTATGAAGACCAAGGGATGCTATTATCTACTCGAAAAATTGTTAAGACGTAGTATTTTTCCTTTAGCGTGCAAGTATTATAAGACTCTTAAAGTCTGCTGCATATATTTTTTATGAAATTCATAATGAACCACCTTTCTTTGATCGACTCTTTTCTTAGTCACTGCATTGTTTGGGGGATTTATGAGATAGCTACTGTCACCATCATGAAAAAATTATTTTCGTCATTTCTTTATCACTTGAAAACCCCTGCCTAAAGGGGATGCTCAACGTATTTCTTTATACTGGAATATTTATCACTATTTAGGTGTAATAGGAGGTAAGGTAAAAAAGTTTATATTATGAATAGATTTTTATTACAGCCATTTCTCTTACAAGTGTTTAAAAAAATACGTTAGGAAATTGTGGCTGAATTTAGTTTTATTTATAACTGCTAGGGGGAACCGACCCTGCTCTCTACGCTCTCAAAGCCTAGTAACTCGCTTCGCGAATCGAGGAGCTTCGCCTACTCGTTGGCGCTCGATGAGCTCGCTTCACTAATTCTTTCGCGCCGCCTATTACTAAGGCTCTTCAATATACGAGCTGACTCATCAAGCATATTGAAGCCCTCCCATAGCTGGAAGCTCAATCCATTAGCATTAGCTCTATTCGCATTTTCCCTTTTGGAAGTATAATTGAAATAATTATGGGTGGTTGTTCTACACCGAACTGCTCTAATCATTCTAAAAAGGATTTTAGGCTATTTCGCTTTCCTAGGAACGAAGAAAGAAGAAAACAATGGCTAATAAATAATTGGATATCCGGTACTGGAGCATACTTTTGCTAGCTAAGTTCTACAATATTCTAATTGAAACTTCTTTTTTTATATAAAGTATTTATTTTAAACACTTATTTTATAATTTCTGTAACTGTAGTATGGAACCCTATGGGCTTCAATATGCTTGATAAGTCAGCCTATTACTAAGGCTCTTCTATATACGAGCTGACTCATCAAGCATATTGAAGACCTCCAATAGCTGGAAGCACAATCCATTAGCATTAGCTCTATTGGCAATTTCACTTTTGGAAGTATAATTGAAATAATTATGGGTGGTTGTTCTGCACCGAACTGCTCTAATCATTCTAAAAAGGATTTTAGGCTATTTCGCTTTCCTAGGAACGAAGAAAGAAGAAAACAATGGCTAATAAATAATTGGATATCCGGTACTGAAGCATACTTTTGCGAGCTAAGTTATACACTATTCTAATTGAAACTTCTTTTTTATATAAAGTATTTATTTTAAACACTTATTTTATAATTTCTGTAACTGTAGTATGGAACCCTATGGGCTTCAATAAGATTGATAAGTCAGTCTGTAGTAAAGGAGCTCTACCTATTACGCAGACGTCATATGCCCATTGGGGTACGCCCCTTGTAAGCTGGCATTCAGGGAACGACCTCCTTCGTGCTCCTAATCGTCTCGACTAATTAAATCGTTACATACCTTGAAGAAACATTTCCCCTTCAGGAGTACATAAAAATAACCCATAATCTACATCGAAATTTAAGGGATCCGTCTTACAAAAGTATGTAAGTACATGTCTGCCAAAGTTCGTGGGCCTGTACAGGATGCAAACTTTCAGCTCGAATATTCTTCCTTTAATTTTGACATTAAATATCTCTTAAACCGTTTTCAGCTTTAAACTATAGTTTATTTCAGTGTGTTCCCCCTAATACCTCTACAAATGTACCAAATTTTTGTATGCTATAGCTTTTGCGGTACCAAACGGGGAAACTCAAAGGACTCGAATTTTGTCAAACAGCGGCGGTGTTTGCTGCTTTTCTTTAATATAGAGATATGTATCTAATTCAAACAAGTTTCAAGCTTTTCTTTAATATAGAGATATGTATCTAATTCAAACAAGTTTCAAGCTTTTCTTTAATATAGAGATATGTATCTAATTCAAACAAGTTTCAAGCTTTTCTTTAATATAGAGATATTTATCTAATTCAAACAAGTTTCAAGCTTTTCTTTAATATAGAGATATGTATCTAATTCAAACAAGTTTCAAGCTTTTCTTAAATATAGAGATATGTATCTAATTCAAACAAGTTTCAAGCTTTTCTTTAATATAGAGATATGTATCTAATTCAAACAAGTTTCAAGCTTTTCTTTAATATAGAGATATGTATCTAATTAAAACAAGTTTCAAGCTTTTCTTTAATATAGAGATATGTATCTAATTCAAACAAGTTTCAAGCTTTTCTTTAATATAGAGATATGTATCTAATTCAAACAAGTTTCAAGCTTTTCTTTAATATAGAGATATGTATCTAATTCAAACAAGTTTCAAGCTTTTCTTTAATATAGAGATATGTATCTAATTCAAACAAGTTTCAAGCTTTTCTTTAATATAGAGATATGTATCTAATTCAAACAAGTTTCAAGCTTTTCTTTAATATAGAGATATGTATCTAATTCAAACAAGTTTCAAGCTTTTCTTTAATATAGAGATATGTATCTAATTCAAACAAGTTTCAAGCTTTTCTTTAATATAGAGATATGTATCTAATTCAAACAAGTTTCAAGCTTTTCTTTAATATAGAGATATGTATCTAATTCAAACAAGTTTCAAACTTTTTAAAATGTTTAGAAAATATGAGAAACATTTGTAATGGAATGAGCACACTGCATACATATACAAGCTATATAAATACTGTACATTTGTATATGACAAATATATTATGTTTATGCTGCGTACTGTACGCAAATACAAAAATCTGATGTGGGCAGCGCATGACTTTCTTTATATAAGGCAATAGATTTACTTTTTATCAGTGAAAAAATTATGTATAAGATCGTAAAGAATCTTGCTCCAACCGGGAATAGAACCTGGATCTAGGAACTGGCCAAGCGACACTCTACCGGTGAACTACTGTAGACGAAATTGCAAGCTCTTATTGTCGAAATGGATGTATAAGATCTATGACACATTGTATTTAACGTTGAATTATACATTTGTGGCTTTTCCGGATGGCAACATGTGTACTCAATGCAACTTTTTCGTACCCAATTAACTTATATTTCGGGCATCTCTAAATTAATTATTATCAATGTGTATAAGGAAAGTATTGTGACTGTGTCGAAATTTCGAATTCGAGTTTTCGACGGGAGAGTACGTTTCAAGCATCCTTGAACACGAATCAGACGTTTTCGAGGTGATGTCTGTGTGTGCGTCAGTGAGTCTGTGTGTGTGGAGACGATATCTCACGAACGAATCAAGCGAACCGAACAAAATTTGGTACAAAAATCACAATCAGTGAATACTGGAAGACTATTGTTTTACACGCAATCGAATGTACAGAACCCTCCTAAATTTTGAAATGAAATTAAAAAAAATAATCAAAAAATTAAAGCATTCCATAAAATTACGTAAATAATTATTTCTTGTGTAATTTTATATTAAAAAATGGTTGACAATTTTTAGAACGCTAGCATGAACAGTTCTCGAGATATTGCACATATTTCAAATAAATGTATCAAAAAATCACATAAAATTAAAAAAAGGAAATACTAACTATTGTGAAATCTGTTCACTTTTCATATGCAATATTATGCGATAAATTTATTATCATCATTCTCGTAGATCTAGCTCATTCCATTCACGAGAGAAGACACTTTGTGTAATAGCTTTGTAATTTGACGCCATTAGTCGTTTATGTACCATAAGACTAACCTATTTCATTATAACAATGCTGGGCGAAATTTTGTCGACGGATTTTGTGGAATATCGCCAACTTGGCGAGTTTTAAAATGTTGCCAAATTGATAAAAATGTCACCAAATTGATAAAAATGACCCTAAATCAATGAAAATGAAGACTACTTGATGAAAATCCAATATCTTGGTAAGAATAAGAATCTACTATAAGATACTTTGGGTAATAGTTTTGTATTTGACGCCATTAGTCGTTTATCTGCTATAAGAATAACCTATTTCTCCGACTATAATGCTTGACGAAATTTTAGCAACGAATTTGGCGGAATATCGCCAACTTGGCGAGTTTTTGAAATATCCTCAAATGGATATAAATGTCGCCAAATTAATAAGAATGACGCTAAGTCAATGAAAATGACTACTAATTAAATAAAATTTAATATTTTGGAAAGAAGATAAGACTCTACCATAAGACTCCGTCTGTAACGCTCGGCAACATTCTGGCGACGAAATTTGACGGCATATCTCCAACTTGGCGACTTTTTTAAATGTTGCCGAATTGACCAAACTGTTGCCAAATTGATCAAATTGTTAAGAATGACTCCAAGTAGGATGCAATATTTTGCAAAGTTTTAATTCCGTCATATGATGGGTATACCTTTCATTATATAAGAAAAGCTCTTCTTAATATCGTCAACTTGGCAATATTTGGCCCCAGATTGACGAAAATATCGTCAAAATTGCAAAAATGACGCCTAATTGATGAATTTTTTATTAAAATATTTAAATATATGGACTATATTGCTTATTGAGGATGCTATCAATATTGATAATTGCTAATTTATAGTTGCGTAAAATATAAATTAATTGGGTACGAAGTAGTTTTAGATGTTGTCATCTGGATGTTCAATTTACCTCGCCAAATGTACAATTTTACGTTACAAACACTGTGCCGTGGATTTTTTCATCACTTTTACCCCGTTAAAGAAGTAAATTCATTGTATTATATAAAGAAAGTCATGTACCGTCCACATCAGATTTTTTTAAACATTTATTGGAAGAATCTCGAGAACGATTCTTGCTAGCGTTCTAACATTAGCTTCTTTCGTTTTCTAATAAAAAATTATATCATAAATGATTATTTATCATTATTGCAGATTCGGATGTTTTAATGATTTTTCAAAAATTAATTCGATAATTGAGGGTGCTTTAAACATTCGATTGCGTTTAAGAACAATAGGGTCCCAGTATTTACTGATTGTAATAATCGTACCGTTTTTTATCGCACCAAATTATTCATAGATTTATGAACACACACACACACACACGCACATACACACACATGCAAATATCACCTTTAAAACGTTCGTTTTCAGTTCATTGATGTTTGAAACGTGCTTTTCCGTCTTAAACAGGAATTCGAATTTCAATCCCGTTACGATATTTCCCTCAATATTTCCACTAACTAATTTATATGCTGCAATAAAATATTCACTTAAAAACTTCTGCAATAATAACACAAGACTTCGGAAATACAGTATAAATACAAAAGGAACGTGCTCACTAGCTTCGATGGTAAATAAGTCTTCCTTTTCAGGACCAATAATAAGTGCTATGTCACTTGCTGAAGTCAAGTTGATTTGACTTGTAAGAGAGGTTACGCTTCTTGTTGTCCTGCAGGCCAACTTTACTTGAATCAGTGAGGTCACGCTTCAAGTTTGTTCTGAAGTCGACTTAACTTCAGTAAATGGTGTCGCACTTCTTCCTGATCCTGAAGCCGATTTGACTTGAGTAAGTGAGGGCGAGCTCCTTGTTGGTCCTGAAGGCCGACTTTACTTGAGTAAGTGAGGTTACGCTTCTTGTTGGCCCTGTAGCCGACTTCACTTGAGTAAGTATGTAGCACTTTTGCTGATCCTGAAATCGACTTGACTTCAGTATATGAGGTCACGCTCCTTGTTGGTACTGAAGAAGAGGCAATTTGACTCGAGTAAGTGAAGTCGCACTTCTTGTTGATACTGGAGCCGACTTTTCTTGAATAAGTTAGGTTGCTCTTCTTGTTAATCCTGAAGCCGACTTTCCTTGAGTAACTCAGGTCACGCTTCTTGTTAGTCCTGAAGCCAACTTGACTTGAGTAAGTGATATCGTACTTCTTATTGATCCTGAAGCCCATTTGACTTGAGTAAGTGAAGTTGCGTTCTTTCTTGGTCCTGAAGGCCGACATGATTTGAATAAGTGAGGTAACGTTTTTGGTTGATCCTGAAGTTGTCTTCACTTAAGTAAGTAATGTAGCACTTTTTATTGATCCTGAAGCCGCCTTGACTTGAGTAAGTGATGTCACGCTTTTTATCGACCCTGAGCCAACTTGAGTAAGTGGGGCCAAGCGCCTTGTTAGTCCTGAAACAGACTTAATTTGAAGAAGTGATGTAGCACTTTTGTTTTGATCCTGAAGCCGATTTCACTTGAGTAAGTAATGTCGTACTTCTTCTTGATCCTGAAGCCGACTTTCCTTCACTAATTTAGGTTGCACTTCCTGTTTATCCTAAAGCCGACATTCCTTGAGTTAGTCAGATCGCACTTTTTGTTGATCCTTAGGCTGATTTGACTTGAGTAACTGCGGTCACTCTTCCTGTTGGTCCTGAAGCTAACTTGACTTGAGTAAGTGATATCGTACTTCTTGTTGATCGGGAAGCCGACTTGACTTGAATAAATGAGGTTTCGCTTCTTGTTGGTTCTGAAGAATAAGACTGTTTAACCATGAAATTAGTAAAACATTTGTTTTTGTATTTATGCTGTATTTACAAAGTTTTAAATGTTATTTACTCCAGTTTTATAAATATGTCATAAAATGAACACTCATTAGTTTGAATTCAAGTTACGTCTTAAGAAAAATAATAAAAAAACAAATCCGATAATTAAAGAAAGAATATTCCAAATATTTGTGGTGGAGTCACCATTTTTGTAGCGGACTATTTGCTCTAGATTAATAGGTTACGTTTTTTGAGTCTTTCAGTTTATCTTAAAAATGGCATTGCGTAAAGCTGCTTTATTAAGCATCTCGTATTCTATGTACCTCTGGCATTCCAAGTTGTGAGGTACTTTTCCATGGGCCAGGATAATTTTTGTAAAGGTATGCTACACGACAGGCTACTTTAAATCCCATGCCATCAAAATAAACGTTTAATAACATAAACTTAACAGATATAAAATTACGAAACTGAAAAGCAAAAATTAAGCATTCTGGCTAAATATAAAAAATTATAACACACGAAAGTGATGTAAAAGCCAACCAACTGGATATCAATCAACCAACTGCCTATCCTTCAAATCAAAGCAAAGAGAGTGACGGGAGCAAATCACATAATTACATAGTCTCTCCAAGTGCCGAACGCCACAAGGTAAAAGTAATTTGCCTATGGTGAAGATATATATCTCTAGGGCTTAAAAACTTTCCATATGTAAATTCTGAAAATAAAGTTTCATGTATATAGTTATTGAATTAAGAGAGAACAAATCGATCAAAATAATAGAATTATTATGGTTCAAATAAGAATAATTATAGGGTCGACATAATATATTTCAAAATTAATCAAGTTGAAACATTCGAGTCGCCATATATTATTATATAAATGCATTATGTATAATTATGTAAATTATGTTAATTGAATTTATCATATATATGAAAAAATTCATTTTACAAACGTCATATTCCCAAAAATTTATGATTAAATACATGAAACAATGCTCTTTATATATATAAATATATATATATATATACAGTTAGCCTAGCGTACATATACAGTGTATATATACAGTGTATATATAGCGTATATATACAGTGAGCCTAGCCTGAGCCTAGCGTTATATATATATATATATGGATAATATAAAACACTCTAAAAATGATTTACATAAATCTTTTGTTATTACTTATGTTGATAAAGCCTCTAATAATTATGCTTTTATCTGTAAAAAATTCTATATACAATATCTGTTGGATTATTTAAAAAATAATAGTCTATTTAAACTTGATTCATACTCTGTTAATAGTATCAAATTGAAAATTATCAATATGTTCAGTGATTTAGATATTAATAATAAATTTTTGAAATTTTCATATATTGTGCTTATTCCAAAATTTCATAAAAATCCTATTAAATTTAGAACTGTAACTAGTGGTCATAATTCATACTCTACTACTGCTAGTAAATTATTACTAAATTAGTTAAATGTACTAAATAGTAATTCACGTGATTCTAGTGATAACTACATTATTCTAAATAATAGTAAAGAATTAAAAACTAAATTAACATTACTGGGTAAAATAATAGGATTTCAAACTTTTGATTTTAAAGATCTATTTAATAACATTAGGATCACTGATCTTTATGATGTCATAATAGCTTTATATAATGCCTATATTACTAATCATTCTCACCTACCTAAATTTACCAATTTTCCTAAACTTCTCCATTTTGTTCTTTTCAATAATTATATTTTTCAAGGTAATAAATTATACTTACAAGTCTCAGGTGTTCCACAAGGTGACTGTAATAGCAGTATGTTAGCTAATTTATACCTATATCATTATGAACAATTATTTACTTCTACAGAATTTAAAATTTATCGATATGTAGGTGATCTGATTTGTTTAGTATTTACTGATAATTATGTCATTCATATAGATTTCTATCCGGATAATTTGGAATTAATACCTAATGAAACTACTATTAGTAAAAAAATTAATTATTTGGATTTAAATCTAATTATAGAACCTACTAATGGGATAGTTACTAATTTATATGATAAAAAAGATTTTTTTAAATTCAATATTAATAAAATATTACCTTCTAATTCCTGCAACTCGATTCAATTGTTTAGAAATATTATACTTAATCAACTTTTTAGAATTTATAGATTATCATATAAAACATTTCATGCTTTGCACATAAATAACCTCAGAATTACCAGTAAATTATATGAATATCCAGCATATTTAGTAAATGGTATAGTTAATAAATTTCGATTAGCCTGAAATTCTTAATATTCTCTCCTTAGTATCTTATTTTAACCTGATCTCTACATTCTCTTGTTTTTACATTACAATATATTTTCATCTTTCAATTTTGCAGCTTTTACTGTAGAATATCACATTTTTACTGCCATTACGCAGTACGGTTTTTATTACTCACTTTGGCAACAGTAAATCACTTCATTACTCTTTATCGAATGGCAACATTGGTCTTGTTATTTTTTGCTCGTCACGTTTGTACATTTGATGTTATTTTAAGGTATTTATGTTTCCTTTCTATTTTTTCAATCTTTATGCTTGTCCTATTAACACATGTTTATAGATAAAATCTATCTTGTGGTTCAGAAACAAGCATTTTTGTGTTTATTTCGCTTAAAATATTAGGACTTGATAAAGAATTTTTTCGAAATGAACTATTCTTAAGCCTAGAGCTCTTCCACGTGCAAGCTTTAATGCTTGATTATTTTGGTATTCCTTTTTTTGTTTCCTCTCCATTGACTTTTGTTGATTATCTTTAGCTTTCTGAACTGTAATATGTATTATAATTTCCTCTTTATTGATGAATTTCATTTTATTTCATTGTATTCTGTAGGCATAAAAAATTTTTAAGATAGTGTATTATGAGTTACTTCTTCTATTCTACCATTGGATTTACGATTATATTATTGTTTATATATATATATATATATATATATGTATATATATATATATATATATATATATATATATATATATATATATATCTGTAGTGTGTCTTGCAACATAGAAAAACAAACACAGTATCAAGCGTAAAATATACAAATTAATAGGAAAGTAAAATTCAAAGCAAAACACACTATTCATTAAAAAAAAACAAAAAAGAAACTAAACATAAACACCATTACAAAAACTCACATCATTGAGCGCAAAACACGTAATTTAATAGAAAAAATTAAAATCTGAACACACTGTAGAAAAACACGTTATTCAGCATATATTTTATAATGTGCAATATGTATCCGTAATGGTGTCACATAAAACAATCGAGTACGAAAAGAGGATGAAGGAAGCTGAGAGTATGTCTTGCTACAGAGAAAAAAAATCTGATGTGGGCAGCACATGACTTTCCCTGCAGACTTATATCCGCGTTCTCTTTATTTTAATTAAATTTATTTAACTTTTAATTCGATTTTCGTTCTCTTTCGGTAACCGAAATTATTTTCAAAGTTGGTGTAGAGAAAATACGAAAAACTAAAATTTCTCGAGAACGGCTAGTCCTAGTGTAATGGGTTTGGTCTTATTCTTTTCGTCGTTAAAAATTACGTATTAAACGTGCATTTAATGGATATATTTGAGTATACCTAGTTCTTTAGTTTAGAATTTGACGATTTTTGCGGGCCATTTTGCAAAAAAAGACAGGTTATTCTTTTCCGAATCGTACCAAAATCAAATCAGCACCAAGGTGATCCATAAGTGACTCATGTACCGAATTTTGTGAAATTTGGTTCATTAGTTTTTCAGTTAGAGTGGATACAAGCTTTTGCGGGCCATTTCGCAAAAAAAAGGCGGGTTCTTTTATCCCAAATCGCACCCAAAACTAATCAGCACCAGACTCGCTCACGAGTAACTTACCTACCAAATTTTGTGAAATTCGGTCCATTAGTTTTTTAGTTAGAGTGGATACAGAATCTGCACAGACAGACAGACAGACACACAGACACACACACAGACGTCACGCTAAAAATAGTTTTTCGTATTCTAGAGGTCTCGAAACGTGTTGATCCGTCGAAAACTCGAGTTGTGATTTTCGGCGTGATTCCAATACTTTCCCTATACATTACCATGTACTGCAGGGAAAGTAATAAAATACACTATCGAGCGCAAAATATGTAATTTAATAGAAAAGTAAAATTTATTACCGGAAGGTTAACTCCCTCTTTTGCTCTTAAATGTTGGCTTTGGGAATAAGCGATGCATTAAATAAATTGAACATATCAAAGCAGATCTGTTATTTCCATTTTAATTTAAAATTCTCGTTTTTTTACATTATCCCAAATTTCAATATATTGCGAAATGAGATGGGGCAAGTATAATTGGGTTTTGAAATCCTCTTCAGAAAAAAATGTAATTTGATAGTAGAAACTCCTGCATTTATTTAATATCTAGGGTTGCAAACTTGATGTCAGTGGTATTTTGTTTAATATACTCTAACATTAAAAACCCAATACAAGAGAATTCTAAAAGAAAAGAAAATGCAACGGAGTTTCTAGAGTTGAAACCTCCAAAAATTCCCGAAAACTTGTAATGAAACTTTAATTAATTTTCTAGGATTATTTCGCTGAGAAGTCAGATATGTCACTTTAAATTATCACTTTGAAATCGTAACAATTTAAAAAATTCTGTTTATTCTAAAGTGTTACTTATAATAGTAAAAGTATTTTGAATGATTCTTGAATATACTCTATTATACTGATAAAAAGGCAGCAGCTGTGTAAAAGCCGCAGAGACAGGATTGCACTAAAGAAACACACACACCAGAAAAAAATGAAAGGAAAGCAATATTATACAATGTCTTCAAGGGAGTATAACCAAAGAACCAAAAAGAGAAAAATAATAATAGAAAATAAATACCGATGTATGAAAAGCCGAAAATGTATAATATCATCAGAGAGCTTATGCGCAATTTGACTTTCCAAAGTTCTTTTCACAAGTTTACACCCTTTTTATCTACAAATAGACAATTTTGCGCATTAAAGAATTTCAGCATTTCCATTGTACTGTTTGTTAGTATTACTAATTTTAATATTACGCGGCTTTAATATTACGCGGAAATGTATAGGTTAATTTGAAAATACATTTATATTTTACAGTTATTTAATAAAATTTTATTTAATATTGCGTAGTTTATTTTAAGCATTTTTTTGCGTTTCATGAATTCATATGCTGTTTCTAGTAGATAAAATTCTTTATGAGAGCTGATCTTAATCTCAACAATTTAATTAGTTCTCTCAGAGACTACTTATGGAGACCAAACATCTCCACCCAGCTTTAAAAGTTGATATGGCCCGATCTTCTTGCACCATAGATCGAGTTTATGAGCTCTAAAAGATTTATACTTAAGTATTACGGCATTAGGAGAAGACTATAAAAATATCTCTTACTATCGAAGCGAGAAAAACATAGTTGATGGTCGCCTGATATGCGAAATGCAACATTTTAACAGTTTTTTTCGCACACTCGTTAATGCCAGAATATGAGACATTTGTCAGGGGAATTTTCACTTAGGTTAAAAATATTCAGATAATTTAGGGATATATTTGAAAAATATTATATGAAAATATAAACTTTCCTGAGTGTTTTAAATAAATGCCTGGAAAAATCGTATGAATCATTTCGGAAAAAATTCCTATAATTACTGGAGCCCAAATGGTCTGAGGCCATATATGGGAAAATTCATAAGAATTGCTTTAACGTCGGTTTTCTCAGAATGTGATTTTTTGACATCGTGTACACTATAATGCTGAAACTTTTCAATATTTTTTATGGAATTTTTAGAATACGTAATGTATGTTAGTCTATAAAAGGAACCTAAGCTTTTTCTTGTTGCAAAAAATGTTTAAAATATATTTTAAGAGATTTCGAAATTTCTTTTAAAGTGAAACATTGTATAAAAGAGAAATGCATGTAATGCAAAATGCATATTAATCAGGTTTGCAATGGCTCCTGAAGTATATTTAGATACAAAATATGTTGTTTTGAATGTAAAATGTTCTGAGTAATGTTGCGGCAAGCTGTCATACCATTTTTTGTGGCAAATAGCTCATAGTTTTCAACTTATAAAAAATAGTTCTTCATATTATGTTTGAAATATTGCACATTGAAAAAAACACAGATTTATCATCAGAAAGTAAAAGTGTGCTTCTAAAATATATTTTTATATACACTTTGTTGCAAAAAAAATATATGTATCCATATGAAATTGAGCTGCAGCCCCGATATTTATGCAGCGTTTGAGGAGATATGCAAATGATTAGAATTTGGGAGAAAAAAATGTATTATTAAGAAATGGAGGTAACAGAGATATGACATTTTAGTAAGTTCATTAGTTCTAACTAGCACGTTCTAGAATAGCACGTTCTCAATAATTCCACGCTTTAACATTTCCCGAAAGGGTCGAGCAAACTGCTTCGAATTCAAACCACGATGTTGTTTCGTTTTCAGTGAGTTAAACCGTGAACACGTACCTCCATGATAGTCTGGATTTGCAGTCCAATTTCAATACTTTCTTTAAATTTTGCGTCGGTTAATTTAGGTAACTGTTTCTTCAAACACTGGAATCTACTGCTTTTCCACTGCTAAATCCATAGCTTTTGCAAAAATTTTCATTACGCTCAACTTAATTTGGAGTGAGGGCAATAAAATTTTGTTGGAAGCAAAGAGCGATTGATATTTCATAAGCTTCCCCCAAGCACTAAACTTTCTTTCAAGGGCCACTTTTTGACCACATAATGATATTTTCTAATCCAACTTTCCCACTCACATAAAAGACAACATAATTTAGTATATTCTGGCTGCATTTCTGTTGTAAGTCCAATATTTGATGCCCCCACTTATTTGCCACACGTGTTCGAAGTAATTTAATAGAATGATCCTTACTTTGTTAAGTTTCATGTACTCAAAATATAGGACAGTAGTACCGACGGTTAAGTGTTTCCATTGTGTAATAACATTTAAATTTACTTTAGAAGAATCGGTCGGCAGTTTTCAGACAATCCATCCTTAACTCGGCAAATAGTTCACATCATTGCAATAAATGAGATCACCACTCTTGGAGAAAAGAGACGACAACCTATCATCACGGTTTCTATAGTTTGTGACTTTAGTTCCACGCTGAAGAACATGCCACCCCTGTAGTCAAGAACCTAAAACAGTTTAACTTGGTTTTATGTAAGGTGCAATTCTCTCACGGGGTCGTTCATCTCGTACTGTAAATAATGCTGTTTCGATGCAAGCCGGTATTCACGATTAGTAGAATTAATTGGATAGTCTAACTTAAAAGGATGAGTTTTGCGATTCGTCATCTAGAGTCCATTTTCCGGCGATAGAAATTGGTAGCCAATCATTATGCTTGACAGGTCTTATAGCTGAAAGCAAATTCGGGTAATCTATGATGTCACAATAGTCGCTACATGTGAGAATATAACTTTCAATACACCTGCTTTCTTCAAGGCAGTATTTAAAGTTATAATCTATGATGTGATTATTTTTCGAGTAAAAGCCAGATAAAGTAAACAAATGTAGCATTTTCCTTTGTTTTTCTCCAAATCATTAGGATAGTAAATGAAATTAAAGGGTGCGTATCGCTTAACCAACCTCTCAAATATCACGAATATTTGCGACAACATACATGAGGCGCCAAAATCTTATCATAATCACCAAGTAAATAACCAAAATGATACTCTTATGCCTTCTCAATTACGGGACAACGTTACTGTGGACTGCCCTTATAAATCCATTACGCACATAACGACAGAAATTTGTATCGTTTACACATTGATGATGACGCGACTTTGTAACTCCTTTAATGCTCTGCGACTGTATAACTTCTTTAATGCTCCGCGACTTTGTAAATCCTTTAATGCTACGCAACTTTGTAGAAGTAAAATACTCTCTAAAATGCTCTGATCAGCTCCACGATAGAAGCGAACTATAGTTGCGTTCAGTTCTGGCCATTAAAGTAGGTGAAAACTCCAACCCGAAATTGGTAATAGAATAAGAGAAATTAATTTGAACGTAAGCCGAATCCCCAGGGTTTCAACTGTACGTGCAGGCCAGAAGTTATTGTTTCTTAAGGGATGATACCCAGCCTATCATAAAATGTTATTTAATACAAAAAACATGAATTCATTTCTGATTTAGAGCATCCTAAAAAATAACATTCGCCATGTTTTGAGTCGTGATCAATTTCTATGTTATCCAGTGTAACTTTCCCTAGATTTTAATTTTAGATAAACACTAAAGTAAAATAATTCTGAATTAAAACGAACTGTCTGGAAAAATGAAATATTCATGCATAATGTATAAATTAAAAATCTTCATTTACATTTCGACTTCAGATAGGTTTTTAATTTTGCCTTCGACTGCAATTGATAATCTTTATTTAAAGGTTGTTTGACAGTAAATATTCAAGTGACATAATTAAATAACAGTATATATTTATGTAAACTCATTCAATTAAACAAAAATGTAAAAACACACCATTTTCTTTACATTTATTACTGCGTCAATATTTATTCACCCTTCTGTAGGTTTATTGAAATTTCCTTGTCGAGGCATCTAATTACAATTTCATATTTTCCTATTCAATTCCCCGTCAATTTATCAAGTCAACTTATTGTGCTACTTTGAAGGGGGGGGGGGGGGTATTTAAGGTGTTAATAAATCATTTTCACTTCATAATTTAAAAAAAATTAGTTTTAATTTAAGTCATTTATAAATAATAAGAAATATGATTGCAAGCAAAAATGAATAATGCTGATGAATATGAATTAATATGGAAAAATAATAAATGACTAATATTGATAACTAACAGATAGCTACTGGAAATAACTAATGAATGACTAATAGAGATAACTAACGAACGACTAATATGGATAACTAATAAATTAGTAATGGGGATAACTGATAGATGACTAATATAGATAACTAGTAAATGATTAAAATGAATGTAGCATCAAATTCAAGAGGAAGTAGAAGGGTTTAGTAAGGATTCTGCTTTTTTTCTTTTCATTTTTTGCAATTCCGTTTCAAAATTGTTTTTACTAGTGGGGCTTATAGAATTAAGCAGTAAGGCTAAGTAAGTAGACTTTAATTTTCTATACACATTTATTTCCAGTTTTAAGAGAACAATGCGTCCATCGGAGACGGCTCAAACAACAATTGCGTCCAATGCAGACGGCTGACATATGGCTGCCTTTCTTCTTCTGAGTTTCAAACGAAACCGTGTTTTTACGGCTCTCAATAAGGCATATAGTAGTCCTTATCTAAAAAACATATAAGGGATGGGTGGAGAACTCCTCCAAACGCACATCCCTCTAAATTTTGAGGGACCAAAACTTCAATACAAAAATATCAACTCAAATCAATGGTCGCGTTCCTTCAACAGGAGGAATGTCAGGACTAAATTCAAGAGATCAGATAATTACTCAAGTACAATTGTTGATGTATATAAGCTTTTTTAATAACAGAAACAGTAGCTAAGTGAAATAGGAATTATTTAGTCTGGCGGCTTTTTTTCTTTCTTTGCTTGGCACAGGATTGATTTTAACCCAATCAGCTGCACCTCCCCACCGGGGGAGGCCTGTTTTTCTTTATACAGGTCTTTAGATCCAATTTATTTTGAGTGCCTGGTTTTTCAAGTGTATCACTCACTTCACTAGTGGTTGTTAAGTTTTCTTCACTTAGGCTGCTTTCTTCTATGCCATTCTCCGTTTCTTTAGCTTTTTTGTTTTTGAGCTTAGAATTTGAAATTTTTGAACTTGAAAACTTAGTTAAGTCCAAGTTTTTCTACAATTAAGCAGATGATTTTGTTCAGCAGATCAATATAGTCTCAAATTCATCTGCTTTGGATATTCACATTCTTGAGATATTTCAGATCAACCACCACTACATTTATCTTCTCAAGATTTTCCGTGAGTACAAAATGTTTGCGTCTATCTTCAATTTCGTCAGTCCATGTTTTCTCAGTTTTTTGTTGCATTTCATACACTGTGGCATATTCTAATTTTTGCTCTACTTTTTTTTTACTTTTTGCTTCACCATAGGTGATATTGTTAGCTTTTAGAGCAGTTTGTATTTCTCTTTGTGTTTTTATTTCGAAACACTGTTTACTCATAGCAGTGTGCATCTGTAGCATTTCGGATGTTCCGCTAAGCATTCTGCAGCTTCATTTTTTACTCCACATACACTCATATAACCAGCTGTGGTTTCACTTCCACATTCGTGTTTGTAATGATTAAATTTTAGGCATTTTTAATATATTTTCCGGCTTTCAACATATGGGAGAATTTTATATCTCCTACATCCAACGTCAACGTTGTTCCTGTTTCTTTTACCTAGCTCACATAATAGGATTACTGGCATTTTTTAGGTGCTTTTCGGCTTAGTTAATCAGGTCAATGCACTGCAATTTATCTCTTGTTCTTTAAATTCTTCAGTTATTTCCTCTAAGCTCATATCTGGAGGTATATCTCGTACTATTCATATGGTAGTGATAGCATCTTCTATTATTCTTGCATATATAGATATTTCACAAAATCTTTTTAACAGAGGGTAACGTTTTCGACTGAATTGACAACAGTCACGTTGCCATTCCTTGTTAGGCAGATATTGCTAATATCTCCATCTATGGACTCTTTTTGTAGTTCCTTTTACATGAAATTCGGTTAAAAGAGATATAGTCACGGTTAGAATTATTTTAGCCTATTCATTAATTTAGAGTCATTTTTTCAATTTTGACTATATTTTCTTCAATATGCTGCAAAATACCGCTAAGTTGGCGTTATTTAGCTAAATGAGTCGGCAAGTTTGCTAAATTTACTATTAGCGAAGTGTTAAGCGTCAAAATATAAAACTTACTCTTAAAAGTATCTTTTCTCGTGAGTGGAATGAGCTAGATCCACGAGAATGATGTTAACAAATTTATAGCATAATGTTACATATCAAAAGTGAACATATTTCACAAAAGTAAATACTTTTTTTTATTGTGTGTGCTTTTTAGATAAATTTACATGAAAGGTGTACAGTATCTCGGTTCGTGCTAGCATTCGAAAGTTTGTGTCATTTGTTTCCTAATAAAAATTACATAAGAAATGATCATTACAATAAAAAATTATCCATATTATTGAAACCTCGAATTTTTAATAATTTTTTTTTTAATTTTATTCGAAACTTTGGGGTCTTCCGAGAATTCAGTTACGTTTAAAATCAATAGGGTGCAATTTTCACCCATTGTAATGTCCGTACCAAATTTCCTTCGACACACACATTTATATAAAAAAAGTAAAGATGAAAACGAAAGGGATGATAATTTATTGACAAAGACAGCAGAATTCTTACTGCAATAGATGCTTTCGTGTAGTATTTCAAGTAAAACTAGACATTATCAAAGGACTTTGATAGTACTTTAGTATTTACAAATTCACAGTTCGTATGTTATCTGTGTCATATTTACCTTAAAACCGTTCTATTCGAGTTCAGGGACACTTGAAACGTGCTCTTTCGTTGAAAACTTGCTTAAGAATTTTCAACACCGTCACAATCCTTTTCTTATCCATTTTACTATGTATATGATCCATTATACTATGTATATTAAAAAAGGAGAAATGCAAGGAACAAACTACTTTCGTTGCATTTATTACTGCGTCGATTATTTATTCACCCTTCTACAGGTTTATTGAAATTTCCTTGTTGCTGTAATTACAATTTCATTTTCCTATTATACTCCCCGTCAATTTATCAAATCAAGTTATTATGTTTCTTTGGGGTGAAATGTAATTAAGATGTTAATAAATCATTTTTACTCCATTAATTTTTCAACAGTTTTTAAATTTTAATTTAAGTCATTTATGAATGATAAGAAACATGACCTTATGCAATAATGAATAATGCTAATGAAGTAAAAACAATAACTTGTGTTTAATATGGAAGAAAACAGTATATTTTTGGAGGAGCATACGTATCATAGAGGAGGAGGTTAAAAAGGGAGTTAATTTTTACTTTTAGTTCTTTTTATTAAATATATTTTAAACAAGAAATTTATAACGGTATTAAATATAGTGGCAAATGGTGTATACACTTCATTTTTGATAGAATTTATACATAATTTAATTCCCTTTTGCATACATATTTCGTACAATCATACAAAATTTTGGTTACTCGAAAGTACAAATCCTTATTGAGCCTCCAATCTCCTCTGGAATATGATGCTAAATCCATATCAGTCATCCTCTAAGATCTGTCTATAACAGACCTGAGAAGTAGATGTTTCAAGGAAAATAAGAAAATAAACATTTTTGAATCGCAAGTGGCATCGCAATAACCAGGAGTTAGTTGTTGTTGAAACCCAGATCGTCCGACCTACCAGAAAGGTGTAAGGTAACTGTTTGGACGGTCGGGAAGTGCCACCCAATTTAGACCGGAACCCAGTGGGGGAGGCATCCACAGGGACCGTACCCTCCTTCCCCTACCACCAACCTCTCGGAAGGACTTACGGACCCACATGTTTAACGTGTTCGTACTCCGCATGAACACGGCGGCAGTTTTGGCAGCGGCTGGAATCGAACCCGGGCCTACCGAGTGCAACTCCAGTGCCCTAACCAATGGGCTACCGCGCCCCAACCAGGAGTTAGTGAGTCCCCTTACCCACTCCGAAATTTGATGCTGAATCCGTATTAGTTAATAGCTAAGCTCTATCTATAACCTACTTGAGAAATGGATGTTACAATGGACATTTTTGAATTGGAGGGGGAAGAGAACCTGAAGTGTAAATTGCCAGTAAGCTTTCCTACCGTCTGCAGAATTTGATGCTAAATCTATATCAGAAATCATCTAAGCTCTATCTATAGCCAATCTGAAGAAAAAAAAATTTCAAGTAAAATTACATTTCTTTTAACTGGAAATAGAAAAAGAATGAGAAGCTAAAATCCTTGACCACCCATGTACCACCCATTCTACTCAGGAATTTGATGCTGAATTCATACCAGTCATCATCTAAACTTTACCTATAGTGGATCTTGGGAAATAGATGTTTCAAGGAAGGGTCGCAACAATCATATGGCAAAATTATTGCCACCAACAAATTATCTGTCACTTTTGCAATGTATTTTTGTCAAATGTAAATAAAATTTCAACTTGCTTTAATTTGTGAAAAAGCTAAATTTTGAATATTCTGGTAACTCTAAATATTATAAATTTGCTTGCCAAGACCAACCAAAATCGTTGAATGTATACACTAAGCGGCCAAATTATCATGACCACTAGTGAGTACTTTTGCTTCTGTATCTCATACGAAGTATTGCATGTTGGACTGTACGTTGATATACATTCTATGTAACTTCGTCCATGATTCTGATTATCCTTCTTTCTTTATTTTTTTCAACTGAGACTGCCCGACCTACCCGAAAGAGAAAGTTATTGTTTGGACGGCCGGGAAAGTGCCACCCAATTTACAGCGGATCGCAATCGAGGGTAGCAACCACAAATATCGCACCATTCTTCCCCTAACACATCACATCACGGATAGACTTTCAGATCAGAGATTTGTCTTTCCCATCCTTCGCGTAGACAGGGGGTAGATTTAGGTGGCATCCAGGCTCGAACTCGGGTCCTCCTCTTACGATCCTCAGGCTGGAACCAATGGGCTATCCCGGAGCTCTTTCATATTGTCCGTAATTTGACAGTTGCCCTTTTGTTGGATTTGACAAATTTCGCTCGACTGTAGCATCAACTAGTTGTCAATGACCACACGATTTTTTTTTCTTGAGCCAGACCGTCCGGCCTACCCGAAAGTGTAAGGTTACTGTTTGGATGGCCGGAACAGTGCCACACAATTTACATCGGAACCCAGTCGGGGCGGCATCCACAGCGACCGTACCCACCTTCTCCTACCACCAACCTCTCGGAAGGATTTACGGACCCACATATTTAACGTGCTCGCACTCCGCATGAGCATAGGGACAGATTGGGTAAAGCCGGGAATCGAACTTGGGTCCTCCGACTGCAATCCCCGTGTGCTAACCACTCGTATATCCCACAAATGACCACATGACTTGCCCTCAACACAACTTTTTGTCTGGTGGTGCATTATCTGTACATTCTAATAAAACTCAATCGAACAATTCAAGTACAGGCCAAGTATCCGAAAAAAATGTTTCCACTTTCTTCTTTTTATTCCTTTGGGGGTTCTTATATGTCGTTTTAACATATTTTTCGTCTTGTTGGGTCTCATTTATTCTTGTTCAGCCTGGAATTGTCTTGGCGGGATATTCCTGTTGTGTTTTGGCGCGCGCCAATCTTGTGTGTTACTTCTCGTCACTATTTCTCATGCTGCTTTCTGATTGGCTCTCTCTTAATCCAGGTCGTCGGTAAAAAATATCCGCTGCTTCTTTATTTTGCGCCCATTCCTCTTTTGAACTTCGGGAAGCTATCTAAGAAAATATCACTTAGCGGAACCCATTCCGCCCGCACTTTCACCGATGAGGAAGGATTCATACATAAAGTCTCAAAATCCTCCAGAAGCCAAGCCAAGACGCTTCGTTTCGGGCTTCCTTGGGACCGAAGGTCCCTTACGCCCACATCAGAAAATGAGAATGTCCACTTTGTGTAGTAATGGTTTTGATGCAGAGATGTAATTTGCACTCTTCTTTTCATGGGTGCTTTGCTGGATACTGTGGCGACTGATGGAGTTGTCGCCTGCATCTTGGAGTGGCTGTAGGCTGCGAACTGAGCCGTGGTGGCTGTAAGAGAGAGGGGGCAGGGCCAAGGACTGGTGACCAAAAGAAAAAATGCAAGCAGAAGTGCAGTGCATAGAATTTAAAGTTAAGTCTGCAGTAAAAGTGAGGATTTTAATAATCATTTAAGTTTAGTTTAATAATATTTAAGTTAATCATAACAAAGTGTTCAAGGAGTCAATAAAACTATTTACAAAGGATTAGTTTAAATTATGTCATGTTCAAATTAAATTACTTTTATATACAAGTCTCTCGTTGTGAAAAAGAAGGCCATAATCAGGCACACGAACATTTAATTTACAGTTAAGAATTTCATACTAAAGAATCACTAATTGAATATTTTAACAGTTATAGCCAGAGATGTGGAAAAAGGCTGTACAAAAAGACCGGGCTGGCATCAAAGGCGCGGACAAAGCAAAGTTCAAGGGATTAAGAGTACGCCGGGGAGAGCGAATCAGGACGCATCATTTCACTCCGAGTCTGCCGAGGCAGCTCCGAAGTGAAATGTGCTCCTTCAACGCTGTCCGGCAAACAAGGTTAGGAAACGCCTGCCTGGGGCATTGAATATCTGGGGCGCTTCCACGGAGGCACCGCAGGCCCGGAGAGAAGGTGTCTAGGCCTTCTTTTCCCAAGATAGGAAGTCGTGGAAGTGTCATAGCTACTATCGACACCTCTCAGGCAGGGTTTGCTAGAATTTTTCCTGAAAAAATTTTGAGAAGTTTTCCTAATATACCCAGTAACGTGTGGGATTTTTAGGTCATGGTGAATCACCTCGTTCTGTACAAACCAGGGTGCATTGACAATGCTGCGCAAGACTTTATTTTGAAACACTTGCAATTTCTCAAGGTGCGTTTTTGCAGCCGATCCCCATACTGGACAAGCATACAAAAACGCAGGTGCGATGATTTGTTTGTAGATGAGCAGTTTATTATAAAGGGACAAGTGAGACTTTCTACCGAGAAGTGGGAGGAGGGCTACAAAGGTTTTATTAGCAGATGCAATTTTATTAGTGATATGCTCAGCGAAAAGTAATTTGGAGTCCAAAGTGACGCCCAAATACTTTGCAGACTGTGAAAAGGGGATCGGATCATTGAAAATATTAAGGGTAAAGTTATTGAGTCTAAGTTCTCGGTAGTTCGGTCGAAAAATGACAACTGCACTCTTGGTCGGATTAATTTTGATTCTCCAGTTCACGAGCCAGTGCTCAAGACTATTCTTTATGTATCTTTGAAGTGTGTTAATAGTGTGGTGTGGTTTAGAGCTTCTAGACATCAGGGCTGTGTCATCTGCAAAGATGGCCAGCTTAATGTAAGGGTTCTTGGGTATATCGTTGATATAAAGATTAAAAAGAAGTGGGCTTAAATTTCCGCCCTGTGGGACCCCGGCTCTGATTGGCCGAAGAGAAGAGTATGAATGTTCAACTCGTACGCGGAAAGAACGTTTAGCAAGATACGAGTTGATGAGAGCCAAAAGTTGTGTCGTCAGTTTGAACCTCACCACGACGTAATTGATCCTAGGACAGTTGCGATCGTGGATGCCAAGGTTGAACAGTTCATCTCCACACCTACTCAATTTTCACTGACAGATGTCACCCCTGGTGAACTGATCCCACGCATTTCAAATTTGAAGAAAAACAAGGCTCCTGGGAAAGATCTTATCTCCTCTTGCATGCTCAAGAACCTTCCTAGACTCCTTCTCATCTATATTTCTAAACTTTTTAATCTCCTACTTCGTGCTAATTATTTTCCTAGGGCTTGGAAGGTGGCCATTGTGGCCCCCCTTCCCAAGCCCGGTCTTGACCTCTCCCTTCCTGTAAACTATAGACCTATCTCTCTCCTCTCTGCTCTCTCTAAGCTCTTCGAGTTTGTGGTTATGCGGCGTCTGGATGAGTACTGCAACCTGAAGAACCTTCTGATTCCTGAACAATATGGGTTCAGGAAAGGCCATTCCACGCAGCATCAGTTGCTTCGGGTTGTTGAACTCGTCCACGAGGCTCGCAGCAAACAGGAGAGCACTACTATTGTCTTTCTTGATCTTCAGAAGGCGTTTGATAAGGTGTGGATAAACGGTTTGTTATTCAAACTTATCAAACGCTCCTTCCCTCCTGACATCATTAAGCTTCTTCACTCGTACCTAACGGAGCGTAGCTTCGTGGTAAGAGTATCTAACCTTCTCTCTTCTCCCAGGAGTATCAGCAGCGGGGTCCCGCAAGGCTCTCTTGTTGGACCCAAACTGTTCAACCTATATATTAATGATCTGCCAAGCTCCCCCGGTGTCGCACTTGGCCTCTATGCTGACGAAACGGCCCTCATCACACATCACAAACAGACACAAGTCGTGCACGAAATTATGCAAGAGTATCTGAACATCCTGACGCAATGGTTAACCAAGTGGAGGATTAAGGTCAACGTGGGTAAGTGTGCCGCCGTGACTTTCCCCCCCCCCCCCCCGGCAAACCCCATCCATTAATTTAATTCTGAATAATCAGCCAATTCCCTGGCAATCTAGATACAAGTACCTAGGCGTGTACTTGGATTCAAAATTAACGTGGGAATCTCACATCTCTGAAACATGTAAGAAAGTGAGAGCCTCACTTGTCCGTTTATACCCCCTTTTGGCTAGAAATAGCCGCCTGTCCATGCGTAATAAGTTATTGCTATACAAGTCTTGCATACGTCCAATCATGACGTACGGAGTCCCGATCTGGGGCACCGCAGCGGAGACTCACCTTAGGAAGCTTCAAGTTATTCAGAACAACGTTCTGCGTGCATTTGCAGACCTTCCGAGCTACGTCCAGTTAGAAGTATTGCATAAAGACCTCAAAATTAGGCCATTTTTGGAACACGTTAAAAATTTAGCTACCAAATTTCTTGGAGGTCTGAGTAGCGTTAATAATCCTACTTTAGACAGTATCCCGCGCTACCATCCCCGTAACTCGAGGGCGCGCAAGCGCCCTCGGTCGTTACCTGGGAGACCGGTGAGGGATATCTACCTCCGCAGCAAGCGGAGCCGTCTAGAATAGTTTTATCTGCACTCCTTTTTATTGACGCATACTTTTAACCATTTCCGTCCCCTCCCTTGCTTTTGGGAACTCGCGTAGTTGACCAGCACTTATATTTTTTATGTACTTATAGATTATATTTGACTCAGACTCAAGGCCCTGCACCCTTCGGGGCGCAACTCTATCTCCCCCCCCTTTTATCTACGCTGCAGGTAGCCCGCTGGGGCCCTGCTCTTTCACCTCTGAAGACTCGGGAGGTAGGAGGCGTGACTTCGGTTGCGCCCCCCCCCCCCCGAGCACCCTTTTAGTTTTAAAACATATGCTTCTATTCCTTACTTTCTGAACTTCTTTCCTTTTCGCCCGAGGTTTAAAGGGAGGCTATTGCCTCTCCTGGGTACCTCGCTAACCCCGTCCTTGAGTAACTTGAGTAAAAGTTGTGTCGAAATACCAAGTCGGACCAGCTTGGTTAGCAGACCCGGGATAAAGGCTTTATCAAAAGCTTTACTGATATCAAAAAACACTATGCTGGTATACTGCTTGTTGGTAGAGTTTTTGTGAATAGTTTCTACGACACGCATGAGTTGGGAATGCGTGGAAAAATCAGATCGAAAGCCGTGCTGTTCAGGAATTAAAATATCTTTCGATCTGCAGAAACTAGTCAAACGTCTAAGCAACACTAACTCAAACATTTTGGAAAGGCTAGATAGAAGGCTGATAGGTCTGTAGCTATCAGCTGAATTTGGATTTTGACCATTTTTGAAGATAGGGATGACGTCAGCAGTCTTCCAACTCTGGGGAAAGTATCGAAGTTCCAACATATGATTAAGGAGCACGGTGAGCCAGCACTCATAAAAAACAGGGAGATTCTTCAGCATTCTATTGCTGATTTTATCAGAGCCAGGTGATTTCTTTGCCTTGAAGCTATGTATGATGTTGTGGATTTCAGCCAGATGTATGGACTCAAGGTCGTTTGGTGCTTGTACGTTAAGAGCATTCTGATTGGTCTGTTGGAAATCGTGTAAAGTGCTTGTGTAAATATGGCTGAAGTTAGGGTCTTCGTGTGGAGTGAATTGGAGTTCCAAGCTATCTGCAATAGCATTAGCTTTTTCCTCCGCAGTCTGGGCGAGAAAATGTAAGCCATTAATGGGCGGAATTGAAGTTTTCGTGGTTCTCATGTTCTTTGCTGTTCGCCAGAGACTGTGATTCGTAGGTGAGAGTCCCTCAAGATGAGTGCGCCAGCGTTGCTGGGTGTGAGTTCGAATCATAGACTTGACCTCGCTATGAAGGTGGCGGAGCTGCGCTTGCAAAGGGGGATACCTACTGCGCTGCCAATCTCTCCGCACACGGTTACGCTGCCTAATTTTGGCTTTGATATCACTCGGGAGTGAGTGATAGTTCACTCGTGAACGATTTGGTTTCGAGGCAGCAGCATATGCCTCTAGCAGTAAGTGATTAAAATCTTGGACGCTATTATCAATATCGTCCGTGCTGGTAATTTTGAGAGGGGGGGGGCAGTACTATTAGTATTAAGGTGATGACGAAAATCATCCCAATTTGTATATAGCTCCACCGGGTGGTCTAAAGAGATATTATCAATATTAAGGGTGAGTATTACAGGAAGGTGATCAGACGTCAACTTATTATCAACTCTGATCGTATGATTGAATGGAATATTTCTAAAAAGAGCCAAATCAATTATGGTTGGGTTCCTTCCTGTAAAGAAGTGAGTGGGAGTTGGTGGAGCTATGATCCTGAAGTTGGCGCACTGGGCCAAACGTTTTAGATCTCTGCCTTTTCCATTCGAAGCTATGTCCCAGGAAACATGGCGAGAATTTAGGTCACCAGCGATGATAATATTACTGCTAAGTCCTAAAAGTGCTTCAAGCTCCGAAGAAGGTAGTCTAGTATTATTATCAGGAGGGATATACACTGAAGCAAGTGCAATCGGGACCAAATTTGGAATAGTGACTTGAATAGCTGTGGCCTCAAGCTTCGTGAAGGCCGGGACACTTAACCTATGGTGAGGAATGTTGTTTTTAACATAGAGTGCAGTGCCGCCGTTGACACCCCTCACCACCGCCCCAGCTCTCGTTCTATACGAGAAATAACCTGTATAATTACAGATTCCTGGGGAGGTGGGGGGGTGAGGTGGGTCTCATTCACCATGAAAATGTCGAAGTTTTCATCTACAACATAATCACGCATCTCGTCAAGCCTGGAACGCACTCCATTGGCGTTCCAAAAGCCGACTTTGAGAGACTGCAAGGTACGGGTATCCGAAAGAGAGAACTCGGCGACAGCCAGGAAGAACAGTCAGGGGAGGTCGAATTACCTAGCCAGAGCATTATAGCTCCGGTAGATAATCCATATCATGTCAATTTGCGTTGTCGCCAAACGCAGTTCAGGTAGAGAACGCTCAAAGGCGGCAAGGAGAAACTCCTTATCGTGAGTGTTTCGCATGGCCAAAAGGGAAAGTAAAAAGTCGGTATAGTTGATGGCGGTGCCATCAGCTTGTGATTTTGGATTTTGGGTGGCGACTACTGGGACCGACATTGGCTCAGCAATTTGTCCGGTGTTTTTGACAGGGTGGTTAGCTTGCTCAGGGTGATTACCAGAGACCATAGAAGCGAAGTTGACGTTAGGCTTGATGCCAGCGTCACGGATAGGACGACCTTGATTCCCAGGGTTTAATCCCGGGGGGGGGAGGCGCGAGTAGGAGTTAGGTTTATGAAGGGGAGCCCTATTGCTCTTATGCATGGACGAGTTGCCCGGGTTCTTTGGGCAACCGCGCCAGTTGGCTGCGTGCTGTCCGCTACAGTTGCAACATTGCAGGTAGTTAGCTTTGCAGTCTTTGGCGGCATGGGGTCCGGCACACTTGACGCAGCGCTTTGGTAGATTACATGCTAAACTACTATGGAAGAATCCATTGCAGGAGTAGCACTGGCTAGCAAAGCCCTTGCGCCCCGCGTACGGCTCCAATCTCACTTCCATGCCTAAGAGCTTGTTAATTGCATAAAGTTTCTCCGGGTTAGTCCCGGGCTCAATCTGGAGGTAATAAAGGGGGAGGGGTTGTCTAGTTCCTCTCTTAGTCAGACGGTAGTTATTAAGGATGGTATAGCCTTTGGCTTCCATTGCTTTGGTGATAATGGCAATGTCAGTGGCCACTGGGAGGCCTCTGATGACAATCCTGACTGGCATATCTTCTTGCAGTGTATAGGTTTTGAATTGTACCCCTGTGCGTTTAAGATAATTGGTGCATTCCCTAAATTCATTATCGGTTTGCACGTGCACCTTGATAAACTGCCGGTCAAGTACCGGAGCTATTTTTGGGGCAATTCTTTTCAAATTATATAGAATTGAAGGCCAGTCAGCCTGTGAAGCACTAATAAGCAGAGGCGGCGTGGTCGGGCGCGCGGATTTCGGCTCTAACGCCGAGGGATCGTCCTTTCCGTTGCCGGTCGGTCTCTTATTGGCTGGTTCAGAATCTTTGGAATTTGCAATAGCTGCAGCAGTTCTGGAGGATTTTGAGACTTTATGTATGAATCCTTCCTCATCGGTGAAAGTGCGGGCGGAATGGGTTCCGCTAAGTGATATTTTCTTAGATAGCTTATTGCTATCTCTATATTTAGAAGTATTGGTTGGATTGGTTGGGTTGTTTAAGTCCAACAATGCTATTTTTCTAGTTGCCTCGTGGGCATTCTGCTCAATGGGATTCGGAGCTTAGACTTCGAGAGTGACGGTCGCAATGGCGAGTGCTCCTATAACGAACAGCGAAGCCCAGGTAACGCCTGGGCAAGTGAACGAGGATGTTGAGTGTGAGATGGTCGTCGTTGTTAACAACGACTTGAGTACGACAGTACCTGATCCTTTATCCAGTGCACTGGAACTTAAAAGCCGTATTACGGAATTGGAGACCTTCATTCTTCTGAACGAAGAGGAAAACTTGGAACCTGACAAAAGACAAGTCGTTGAGGAGATGAGAGAACGAATGGATGAAATGAATATCCAACTTGACAAGTGGGCTGCAGCGCTGGGCTGTGGTAAGTATAGTTTATCTATACCCCCCCCTCCCCCCCACTACTGTTACTCAGACTATTGTCAGTGATAATTCTAACTTAGATAGGTCTAATGTATATAATGTAAATACTCTTAATCAACCTTCTACTAGCAAAGCTGCTAGCAATGTTTGTAACACTACTGATATTACTATTGATCAAATTGAGCAGAATGCCCACGAGGCAACCAGAAAAATAGCATTGTTGGACTTAAACAACCCAACCAATTCAACCAATACTTCTAAATATAGAGATAGCAATAAGCTATCTAAGAAAATATCACTTAGCGGAACCCATTCCGCCCGCACTTTCACCGATGAGGAAGGATTCATACATAAAGTTTCAAAATCCTCCAGATCTGCTGCAGCTATTGCAAATTCCAAAGATTCTGAACCAGCCAATAAGAGACCGACCGGCAACGGAAAGGACGATCCCTCGGCGTTAGAGCCGAATTCCGCGCGCCCGACCACGCCGCCTCTGCTTATTAGTGCTTCACAGGCTGACTGGCCTTCAATTCTATATAATTTGAAAAGAATTGCCCCAAAAATAGCTCCGGTACTTGACCGGCAGTTTATCAAGGTGCACGTGCAAACCGATAATGAATTTAGGGAATGCACCAATTATCTTAAACGCACAGTCGTACAATTCAAAACCTATACACGGCAAGAAGATATGCCAGTCAGGATTGTCATCAGAGGCCTCCCAGTGGCCACTGACATTGCCATTATCACCAAAGCAATGGAAGCCAAAGGCTATACCATCCTTAATAACTACCGTCTGACTAAGAGAGGAACTAGACAACCCCTCCCCCTTTATTACCTCCAGATTGAGCCCGGGACTAACCCGGAGAAACTTTATGCAATTAACAAGCTCTTAGGCATGGAAGTGAGATTGAAGCCGTACGCGGGGCGCAAGGGCTTTGCTAGCCAATGCTACTCCTGCAATGGATTCTTCCATAGTAGTTTAGCATGCAATCAACCAAAGCGCTGCGTCAAGTGTGCCGGACCCCATTCCGCCAAAGACTGCAAAGCTAACTACCTGCAATGTTGCAACTGTAGCGGACAGCACGCAGCCAACTGGCGCGGTTGCCCAAAGAACCCGGGCAACTCGTCCATGCATAAGAGCAATAGGGCTCCCCTTCATAAACCTAACTCCTACTCGCGCCTCCCCCCCCCGGGATTAAACCCTGGGAATCAAGGTCGTCCTATCCGTGATGCTGGCATCAAGCCTAACGTCAACTTCGCTTCTATGGTCTCTGGTAATCACCCTGAGCAAGCTAACCACCCTGTCAAAAACACCGGACAAATTGCTGAGCCAATGTCGGTCCCAGTAGTCGCCACCCAAAATCCAAAATCACAAGCTGATGGCACCGCCATCAACTATACCGACTTTTTACTTTCCCTTTTGGCCATGCGAAACACTCACGACAAGGAGTTCCTCCTTGCCGCCTTTGAACGTTCTCTACCTGAACTGCGTTTGGCGACAACGCAAATTGACATGATATGGATTATCTACCGGAGCTATAATGCTCTGGCTAGGTAATTCGACCACCCCTGACTGTTCTTTCTGGCTGTCGCCGAGTTCTCTCTTTCGGATACCCGTACCTTGCAGTCTCTCAAAGTCGGCTTTTGGAACGCCAATGGAGTGCGTTCCAGGCTTGACGAGATGCGTGATTATGTTGTAGATGAAAACTTCGACATTTTCATGGTGAATGAGACCCACCTCACCCCTCCCACCTCCCCAGGAATCTGTAATTATACAGGTTATTTTTCGTATAGAACGAGAGCTGGGGCGGTGGTGAGGGGTGTCAACGGCGGCACTGCACTCTATGTTAAAAACAACATTCCTCACCATAGGTTAAGTGTCCCGGCCTTCACGAAGCTTGAGGCCACAGCTATTCAAGTCACTATTCCAAATTTGGTCCCGATTGCACTTGCTTCAGTGTATATCCCTCCTGATAATAATACTAGACTACCTTCTTCGGAGCTTGAAGCACTTTTAGGACTTAGCAGTAATATTATCATCGCTGGTGACCTAAATTCTCGCCATGTTTCCTGGGACATAGCTTCGAATGGAAAAGGCAGAGATCTAAAACGTTTGGCCCAGTGCGCCAACTTCAGGATCATAGCTCCACCAACTCCCACTCACTTCTTTACAGGAAGGAACCCAACCATAATTGATTTGGCTCTTTTTAGAAATATTCCATTCAATCATACGATCAGAGTTGATAATAAGTTGACGTCTGATCACCTTCCTGTAATACTCACCCTTAATATTGATAATATCTCTTTAGACCACCCGGTGGAGCTATATACAAATTGGGATGATTTTCGTCATCACCTTAATACTAATAGTACTGCCCCCCCTCTCAAAATTACCAGCACGGACGATATTGATAATAGCGTCCAAGATTTTAATCACTTACTGCTAGAGGCATATGCTGCTGCCTCGAAACCAAATCGTTCACGAGTGAACTATCACTCACTCCCGAGTGATATCAAAGCCAAAATTAGGCAGCGTAACCGTGTGCGGAGAGATTGGCAGCGCAGTAGGTATCCCCCTTTGCAAGCGCAGCTCCGCCACCTTCATAGCGAGGTCAAGTCTATGATTCGAACTCACACCCAGCAACGCTGGCGCACTCATCTTGAGGGACTCTCACCTACGAATCACAGTCTCTGGCGAACAGCAAAGAACATGAGAACCACGAAAACTTCAATTCCGCCCATTAATGGCTTACATTTTCTCGCCCAGACTGCGGAGGAAAAAGCTAATGCTATTGCAGATAGCTTGGAACTCCAATTCACTCCACACGAAGACCCTAACTTCAGCCATATTTACACAAGCACTTTACACGATTTCCAACAGACCAATCAGAATGCTCTTAACGTACAAGCACCAAACGACCTTGAGTCCATACATCTGGCTGAAATTCACAACATCATACATAGCTTCAAGGCAAAGAAATCACCTGGCTCTGATAAAATCAGCAACAGAATGCTGAAGAATCTCCCTGTTTTTTATGAGTGCTGGCTCACCGTGCTCCTTAATCATATGTTGGAACTTCGATACTTTCCCCAGAGTTGGAAGACTGCTGACGTCATCCCTATCTTCAAAAATGGTCAAAATCCAAATTCAGCTGATAGCTACAGACATTTCCAATTTCATTCGGAGCTCTGCCTTCGAAGAGTGTGGACGAGTTTGATTGTGCTCCTGCGGAACGCGACCTATTGTGCCTCAACGTACCGTAGCCTACCTGACCTCCCCGCTCAACCTGCGACCTTCACGGCATTGTGCTGAACGGCCGTCGATGAAAGACGCCGGTGCTGCTAGCCCGGACACGAACCCTCTCCACGTGGTCGGCGAACCACGTGTTACAAGTATGGAAAACGCCGATGTGAATATTATGGACTCTGATGCAAAAATGGATTCTACTGACAGCAATGAGGACCCACTGGACCAGTTCAAGGATAACCCTCAGTCTGCAGCCGATGATGTTAGACGTCTCATAAAGCAAATGAACTTCGATCTCCGCAAAGTCACAGATCTGAAAGCAAGAGACAAGCTCATGGGCAGCCTGGCCCACTTCGAGGACCTACTGGAAGCAATGATAAAGAGATACAACGTTCCAGCTTATGGTGAGACCTGTCGGAGGCCTTCCTCCGGCAGTTATTCCTTCCTTGCTCCAAATTCCTCTAATATTGTCACCCAGCCACTTACGAGCTCTAAAAACGTTAATGTTGATACCCAGTCTGCTAATGTTGCTAAAAGCACCCAGAATGCCTCTAATAGTAATTGTGTTAATGTAAATAATGTATCCTCTAATGCCTCTAATAGTAATTGTGTTAATGTAAATAATGTATCTTCTAATGTTAATTATTCAACTGTAAATCCTGTGCCTAGTAGCAGTAAGAAGCACTCACGTGCTATTGATGATGAGGGGTTTCAGCAGCCGCCAAAGCGGCATACCGCTAGCAGGCAGTCTGCTTTTCTTGTTAACAACCCCCCCCCCTCAAACTAGTATTCACTCAGACCCGGATGTGCCGGCGCCTGATAACGAAGTAATTGATGCAAATGCTGTTGACGCACCTAAAAAGGAGCGCCGCCCCCCCCCCCTTCTTTGTCGCTGTGACCACTAACTGGTCACAGCTCCTAATTGACCTAACTAAGATAGCCAAAAACCTAAGTAGTAAATTAACTAACGCTGGAGACTTCTTAAAAGTCCACGTCAACTCCAGAGAGGAGTACATAGCTGTCCAGAAGTTCTTAATCGACAGGAAGGTGGAATTCAAGAGTTACCTACTGGACGACCAAAAGCCACTTAAAGTAGTCATTCGCGGCCTCCCGATTTGCACGGAAGAGAGCGACATTTCCAATGAGCTAGAGTGCCTGGGGTTCAGGCCAATTAGCGTTACGCAATTGGCAAGGGGCCCCAAAAACAATAGAATCAGGATGCCGCTCTTTTACGTTCAAATCGCCAAAAACCCTGCCAACGAAAAAATTTACTCGCTGGCAAGTTTGTTCAGTACCATGATAACCATAGAAAAGTATCGTGGTCCCAGGCAGGTCGTCCAGTGCTTCCGTTGCCAGTCCTTCTTTCATACTAGCAACGGTTGCCATCTCCCCCCCAATTGCGTCAAATGTGCGCAGTCCCACCTCACGAAGGACTGTCCTAAGCCCTTCGAAGTACCCTGCAAATGCTACAATTGTGGTGGAGAGCATCCTGCCTCCTACCGGAACTGCCCCAAGTTCCCTAAATTCAAATCTCCCCCCCCCCCTTGAATTCCTCCTCCGGAAGTAAGCTTGCCAACCCGCTTCGCTCTTATGCGAATGCTACAGCCGGACGCAGCGAGGCCCCCAAAAAGACTTCTGAAGTCACCAACAAAATTCCAGCACCTAAAGGAGCTCATACTAATTTTGCTGACAAGGACGATTTTCTAAATTACCTCTTCCGTTTCGAGGATAGGTACGGAATGGAAGTGGCTAACAGGGCATTTAAGAATGCCCTACCCTCCCTTCGGTCAGCTCCTACCGAAATAGACAAAGTAAATATTTTATATGAGAGCATCTTCGCTCTCGTAAGCCAACGTTAGCCCCCCCCCCCCCTCGGCCATGGGTTTTCGCGCTCGGAACTTGAAGGATCTTACCATTGGCATTTGGAATGCCAATGGACTTAAGGGTAAAATCAATGAAGCTAGGGACTTTTGTATAGCATATAACTTAGACGTGTTTTTGGTCCAAGAGACCCGCTTCAGTCCAGGGAAATCTTGCAAGATTGCTAACTATGACTTATACCATGACGACAGGCCTCTAGTTAGCAATCTACCCTCTGGTGGCACAGCAGTTTATGTTCGGCGGGGCATTCCGCACTCTAGCCTCCCCCCCCCCCCATGCGGGAGGGGGAGGCTACCGTCGTACAGATATCTCTGCCAAATAATCCGGAGTTTGTCATTGTGTCAGGTTATTTCAGACCTGCTTCTTCGCCTGATTCTGTCATCTCTGACCTGCAGTCGCTTTTCAAGATCTCGCCCCATGCAATAGTCGCTGGTGATTTCAATGCCAAGCACCCTGCCTGGAACTGCTCGCATGCAAATTCTCGCGGTCTCAGGCTTAAACGCTGGGCCGACGAGAAGAATTTTGACATTATTGCACCGAGTGATCCCACTCATCTGGACAACGTGCTTGACTTTGCGATCACCAGCAACATGCCTTACACCTATTGCATGGAGGCCTTCAACGAGCTGCCGTCCGATCATCTCCCAGTCATCTTCACCTTGGAAATGGATAAATTCAACCTTAGCCAGCCAGCAAAGCTTCACACTAACTGGGCCAAGTTCAAGGAACTCCTTGCTGAGGAGCTCCCCCCCCCCCGTTGCCTGTACTAAGGACCAATTGGATGCAGAGGTGGGCAAACTCGAGAATATGATTCGGGATGCCTTCTCTGCATCCTCTAGGCCCAAAAGCAACAGGGTGGATCATCACAGGCTGCCGCAGGACATCAGGGAGATGATCAGGGACAGGAACAGACTGCGCAAGGACTGGCAGGTCAGTAGGGACCCTGCACTTAAGACGGAGCTCAATTTCGTTAGAGCTCAGGTAAAGGCCAAGATCAAGGCCCACTCCAGTGCACGATGGAACACTTATGTTGAGTCCCTAACGACTAGTGACAACACTATTTGGAGGGCAACCTCACGTTATCGTAGGCACAAAACACACATTCCGACCCTTGAAGGTCCCAACTTCAGGGCAACTTCCAACACACAGAAGGCTGAGCTGCTTGCAGACAGTCTTAGAAGCCAGTTTGAACCACACCACGACGTAATTGATCCTAGGACGGTTGCGATCGTGGACGCCAGGGTTGAACAGTTCATCACAACAGCTGTACCGTATTCACTGACAGATGTCACCTTTGTCGAACTGCAGCCCCGTATTCAAAATCTCAGAAGGAACAAGGCTCCTGGGAAGGATGGCATCACATCTACTATGCTGAAGAACTTGCCTGCTCTGCTCTATAGCTACATGGTCAAGCTCTTCAATCTCCTCCTTCGTCACAGTTATTTCCCTGGGGCTTGGAAGGTAGCCACTGTTGCTCCCCTCCCCAAGCCAGGTCTTGACCATTCGCTTGCGGTCAACTACCGTCCAATCTCTCTCCTCTCTAGTTTATCGAAGCTCTTCGAGTTTGTTATACTGCGTCGACTGGACGAGTTCTGCGACCTGAGGAAAATAGTTATTCCTGAACAATATGGGTTCAGGAAGAAGCATTCCACGCAGCACCAGTTGCTGCGGGTTGTAGAGCTCGTCTATGAGGCGCGTAGCAAACGCGAGCGCTCGACTTTGGTCTTTCTGGACCTCCAGAAGGCGTTTGATAAGGTATGGGTCCAGGGACTCATATTTAAACTTATCAAACAATCCTTCCCTCCAAATCTCATCCATATCTTATATTCCTATCTCACCGGTCGAAGTTTTGCCGTCCGTGTTGCCGACCAGCTATCCACTCCCAGGAATGTTCTCAGCGGGGTCCCGCAAGGTTCTCTTGTTGGGCCCAAACTGTTCAACCTTTACATTAATGATCTGCCTCGCTCCCCTGTTGTCACCCTTGGCCTCTATGCCGACGACACTGCCCTGTTCGCACATCACAAACAGACACAAGTCGTGCACGAAAACCTGCAAACTTATCTGAACGACCTGACACAGTGGTTAACCAAGTGGCGCAACAAAGTGAATGTTGGAAAGTGTGCTGCTGTCACCTTCCCCCCCCCCCCTCGGCATACCCATCACGCTAATCTTATCTTAAATAATCAGCCTATTCCCTGGCAAGATAGTTACAAGTACCTTGGAGTGTACTTGGATTCCAAATTATCGTGGAGTCTTCACATTTCTGAAACTTGTAAGAAAGTGAAGGCTGCACTCGCCCTGCTTCGCCCCCTTTTGGCTAGGAACAGCCGCCTGTCCGTTCGAACTAAGTTATTGCTATACAAGTCCTGTATACGTCCCATTATGACGTACGGAGTCCCAGTTTGGGGCACCGCAGCTGAGTCTAAAATTAAGGCGCTTCAAGTCTTCCAGAATAACGCACTGCGTATGTTTGCTGATCTGCCGGTCTACGTCCAGCTAGAAGTCCTGCACAGAGACCTCAATATTAGGCCTTTTTTGGAACATGTCAAAAAGCTTTCTCTTAAATTCCACGGAGGTCTGAGAAGCGTGAACAATCCTACGTTGGACAGCATCCCTCTCTATCGAATAGGGCGACCGGGGTCGCATAAGCGCCCTCGGTCGTTACCTACAAGATCGGTGAGAGATGTCTTCTTCCGCCCTAAAAAGCGGTTGCGTCCATCCTAGCCTTGTGCTCTCATTTTAGATGCTGACTCTAGTATGCTGTACACCTCCCTTGCTTTTGGGAATTCGCGTTTTTCGTTGGCAAGCTACCTTTTATGTCGTCGCTACTAGGCACTGCTCAAGCTCAAGGCCCTGCGCCCCTCGGGGCGCCCCAGTCTATCCCCCTCTTTTCTCTCTCTGTTGGGAACCCGCTTGGGCCCCAACGTTTCTGTTTTCTGAAGACCTGGGGAAGGGCACGACCTAGGTTGCGCCCCCCCCCCAGGCACATCTTAGATATTAAATTCTATCAGTTATTTAAAAGCTTTTTATTACTTCCTCTTTATGCCTTTTTTTTCTCTTCGCTTGGAGTTTAAAGGGAGGAGTCTTCCTCTCCTGGGTACTCCACTGACCCCGTCCTTGACTCCTTGAGTCCTGATAGCTACAGACCTATCAGCCTTCTATCTAGCCTTTCCAAAATTTTTGAGTTAGTGTTGCTTAGACGTTTGACTAGTTTCTGCAGATCGAAAGATATTTTAATTCCTGAACAGCACGGCTTTCGATCTGATTTTTCCACGCATTCCCAACTCATGCGTGTCGTAGAAACTATTCACAAAAACTCTACCAACAAGCAGTATACCAGCATAGTGTTTTTTGATATCAGTAAAGCTTTTGATAAATCCTTTATCCCGGGTCTGCTAACCAAGCTGGTCCGACTTGGTATTTCGACACAACTTTTGGCTCTCATCAACTCGTATCTTGCTAAACGTTCTTTCCGCGTACGAGTTGAACATTCATACTCTTCTCTTCGGCCAATCAGAGCCGGGGTCCCTCAGGGCGGAAATTTAAGCCCACTTCTTTTTAATCTATATATCAACGATATACCCAAGAACCCTTACATTAAGCTGGCCATCTTTGCAGATGACACAGCCCTGATGTCTAGAAGCTCTAAACCACACCACACTATTAACACACTCCAAAGATACATAAAGAATAGTCTTGAGCACTGGCTCGTGACCTGGAGAAACAAAATTAATCCGACCAAGAGTGCAGTTGTCATTTTTCGACCGAACTACCGAGAACTTAGACACAATAACTTTACCCTTAATATTTTCAATGATCCGATCCCCTTTTCACAGTCTGCAAAGTATTTGGGCGTCACTTTGGACTCCAAATTACTTTTCGCTGAGCATATCACTAATAAAATTGCATCTGCTAATAAAACCTTTGTAGCCCTCCTCCCACTTCTCGGTAGAAAGTCTCACTTGACCCTTTATAATAAACTGCTCATCTACAAACAAATCATCGCACCTGCGTTTTTGTAGGCTTGTCCAGTATGGGGATCGGCTGCAAAAACGCACCTTGAGAAATTTCAAGTGTTTCAAAATAAAGTCTTGCGCTGCATTGTCAATGCACCCTGGTTTGTACAGAACGAGGTGATTCACCATGACCTAAAAATCCCACACGTTACTGGGTATATTAGGAAAACTTCTCAAAATTTTTTCAGGAAAAATTCTAGCAAGCCCTGCCTGAGAGGTGTCGATAGTAGCTATGACACTTCCACGACTTCCTATCTTGGGAAAAGAAGGCCTAGACACCTTCTCTCCGGGCCTGCGGTGCCTCCGTGGAAGCGCCCCAGATATTCAACGCCCCAGGCAGGCGTTTCCTAACCTTGTTCGCCGGACAGCGATGAAGGAGCACATTTCACTTCGGAGCTGCCTCGGCAGACCCGGAGTGAAATGATGCGTTCTGATTCGTTCTCCCCGGCGTACTCTTAATCCCTTGAACTTTGCTTTGTCCGCGCCTTTGATGCCAGCCCGGTCTTTATGTACAGCCTTTTTCCACATCTCTGGCTATAACTGTTAAAATATTTAATTAGTGATTCTTTAGTATAAAATTCTTAACTGTAAATTAAATGTTCGTGTGCCCGATTATGGCCTTCCTTTTTCACAGCGAGAGACTTGTATATAAATGTAATTTAATTTGAACATGACATAATTTAAACTAATCTTTTTGTAAATAGTTTTATTGACTCCTTGAACACTTTTTGTTATGATTAACTTAAATATTATTAAACTAAACTTAAATGATTATATTAAAATCCTCACTTTTACTGCTGACTTAACTTTAAATTCTATGCACTGCACTTCTGCTTGCATTTTTCTTTTGGTCACCAGTCCTTGGCCCTGCCCCCTCTCTCTTACAGCCACCACAGCTCAGTTCGCAGCCTACAGCCACTCCAAGATGCAGGCGACAACTCCATCAGTCGCCACAGTATCCAGCAAAGCACCCATGAAAAGAAGAGTGCAATTTACAACTCTGCATCAAACCATTACTACACAAAGTGGACATTCTCATTTTCTGATGTGGGCGTAAGGGACCTTCGGTCCCAAGGAAGCCCGAAACGAAGCGTCTTGGCTTGGCTTCTGCTCAATTGCGGAGCTTAGACTCCGAGAGTGACGGTCGCAATGGCGAGTGCTCCTATAACGAACAGCGAAGCCCAGGTAACGCCTGGGCAAGTGAACGAGGATGTTGAGTGTGAGATGGTCGTTGTTAACAACGACTTGAGTACGACAGTACCTGATCATTTATCCAGTGCACTGGAACTTAAAAGCCGTATTACGGAATTGGAGACCTTCATTATTCTGAACGAAGATGAAAACTTGGAACCTGACAAAAGACAAGTCATTGAGGAGATGAGAGAACGAATGGATGAAATGAATATCCAACTTGACAAGTGGGCTGCAGCGCTGGGCTGTGGTAAGTATAGTTTATCTATACCCCCCCCTCCCCCCCCACTACTGTTACTCAGACTATTGTCAGTGATAATTCTAACTTAGATAGGTCTAATGTATATAATGTAAATACTCTTAATCAACCTTCTGCTAGCAAAGCTGCTAGCAATGTTTGTAACACTACTGATATTACTATTGATCAAATTGAGCAGAATGCCCACGAGGCAACTAGAAAAATAGCATTGTTGGACTTAAACAACCCAACCAATCCAACCAATACTTCTAAATATAGAGATAGCAATAAGCTATCTAAGAAAATATCACTTAGCGGAACCCATTCCGCCCGCACTTTCACCGATGAGGAAGGATTCATACATAAAGTCTCAAAATCCTCCAGAACTGCTGCAGCTATTGCAAATTCCAAAGATTCTGAACCAGCCAATAAGAGACCGACCGGCAACGGAAAGGACGATCCCTCGGCGTTAGAGCCGAAATCCGCGCGCCCGACCACGCCGCCTCTGCTTATTAGTGCTTCACAGGCTGACTGGCCTTCAATTCTATATAATTTGAAAAGAATTGCCCTAAAAATAGCTCCGGTACTTGACCGGCAGTTTATCAAGGTGCACGTGCAAACCGATAATGAATTTAGGGAATGCACCAATTATCTTAAACGCACAGGGGTACAATTCAAAACCTATACACTGCAAGAAGATATGCCAGTCAGGATTGTCATCAGAGGCCTCCCAGTGGCCACTGACATTGCCATTATCACCAAAGTAATGGAAGCCAAAGGCTATACCATCCTTAATAACTACCGTCTGACTAAGAGAGGAACTAGACAACCCCTCCCCCTTTATTACCTCCAGATTGAGCCCGGGACTAACCCGGAGAAACTTTATGCAATTAACAAGCTCTTAGGCATGGAAGTGAGATTGGAGCCGTACGCGGGGCGCAAGGGCTTTGCTAGCCAGTGCTACTCCTGCAATGGATTCTTCCATAGTAGTTTAGCATGTAATCTACCAAAGCGCTGCGTCAAGTGTGCCGGACCCCATGCCGCCAAAGACTGCAAAGCTAACTACCTGCAATGTTGCAACTGTAGCGGACAGCACGCAGCCAACTGGCGCGGTTGCCCAAAGAACCCGGGCAACTCGTCCATGCATAAGAGCAATAGGGCTCCCCTTCATAAACCTAACTCCTACTCGCGCCTCCCCCCCCCGGGATTAAACCCTGGGAATCAAGGTCGTCCTATCCGTGACGCTGGCATCAAGCCTAACGTCAACTTCGCTTCTATGGTCTCTGGTAATCACCCTGAGCAAGCTAACCACCCTGTCAAAAACACCGGACAAATTGCTGAGTCAATGTCGGTCCCAGTAGTCGCCACCCAAAATCCAAAAACACAATCTGATGGCACCGTCATCAACTATACCGTCTTTTTACTTTCCCTTTTGGCCATGCGAAACACTCACGATAAGGAGTTTCTCCTTGCCGCCTTTGAGCGTTCTCTACCTGAACTGCGTTTGGCGACAACGCAAATTGACATGATATGGATTATCTACCGGAGCTATAATGCTCTGGCTAGGTAATTCGACCTCCCCTGACTGTTCTTCCTGGCTGTCGCCGAGTTCTCTCTTTCGGATACCCGTACCTTGCAGTCTCTCAAAGTCGGCTTTTGGAACGCCAATGGAGTGCGTTCCAGGCTTGACGAGATGCGTGATTATGTTGTAGATGAAAACCTCACCCCCCCCACCTCCCCAGGAATCTGTAATTATACAGGTTATTTCTCGTATAGAACGAGAGCTGGGGCGGTGGTGAGGGGTGTCAACGGCGGCACTGCACTCTATGTTAAAAACAACATTCCTCACCATAGGTTAAGTGTCCCGGCCTTCACGAAGCTTGAGGCCACAGCTATTCAAGTCACTATTCCAAATTTGGTCCCGATTGCACTTGCTTCAGTGTATATCCCTCCTGATAATAATACTAGACTACCTTCTTCGGAGCTTGAAGCACTTTTAGGACTTAGCAGTAATATTATCATCGCTGGTGACCTAAATTCTCGCCATGTTTCCTGGGACATAGCTTCGAATGGAAAAGGCAGAGATCTAAAACGTTTGGCCCAGTGCGCCAACTTCAGGATCATAGCTCCACCAACTCCCACTCACTTCTTTACAGGAAGGAACCCAACCATAATTGATTTGGCTCTTTTTAGAAATATTCCATTCAATCATACGATCAGAGTTGATAATAAGTTGACGTCTGATCACCTTCCTGTAATACTCACCCTTAATATTGATAATATCTCTTTAGACCACCCGGTGGAGCTATAAACAAATTGGGATGATTTTCGTCATCACCTTAATACTAATAGTACTGCCCCCCCTCTCAAAATTACCAGCACGGACGATATTGATAATAGCGTCCAAGATTTTAATCACTTACTGCTAGAGGCATATGCTGCTGCCTCGAAACCAAATCGTTCACGAGTGAACTATCACTCACTCCCGAGTGATATCAAAGCCAAAATTAGGCAGCGTAACCGTGTGCGGAGAGATTGGCAGCGCAGTAGGTATCCCCCTTTGCAAGCGCAGCTCCGCCACCTTCATAGCGAGGTCAAGTCTATGATTCGAACTCACACCCAGCAACGCTGGCGCACTCATCTTGAGGGACTCTCACCTACGAATCACAGTCTCTGGCGAACAGCAAAGAACATGAGAACCACGAAAACTTCAATTCTGCCCATTAATGGCTTACATTTTCTCGCCCAGACTGCGGAGGAAAAAGCTAATGCTATTGCAGATAGCTTGGAACTCCAATTCACTCCACACGAAGACCCTAACTTCAGCCATATTTACACAAGCACTTTACACGATTTCCAACAGACCAATCAGAATGCTCTTAACGTACAAGCACCAAACGACCTTGAGTCCATACATCTGGCTGAAATCCACAACATCATACATAGCTTCAAGGCAAAGAAATCACCTGGCTCTGATAAAATCAGCAATAGAATGCTGAAGAATCTCCCTGTTTTTTATGAGTGCTGGCTCACCGTGCTCCTTAATCATATGTTGGAACTTCGATACTTTCCCCAGAGTTGGAAGACTGCTGACGTCATCCCTATCTTCAAAAATGGTCAAAATCCAAATTCAGCTGATAGCTACAGACCTATCAGCCTTCTATCTAGCCTTTCCAAAATTTTTGAGTTAGTGTTGCTTAGACGTTTGACTAGTTTCTGCAGATCGAAAGATATTTTAATTCCTGAACAGCACGGCTTTCGATCTGATTTTTCCACGCATTCCCAACTCATGCGTGTCGTAGAAACTATTCACAAAAACTCTACCAACAAGCAGTATACCAGCATAGTGTTTTTTGATATCAGTAAAGCTTTTGATAAAGCCTTTATCCCGGGTCTGCTAACCAAGCTGGTCCGACTTGGTATTTCGACACAACTTTTGGCTCTCATCAACTCGTATCTTGCTAAACGTTCTTTACTCAAGTTACTCAAGGACGGGGTTAGCGAGGTACCCAGGAGAGGCAATAGCCTCCCTTTAAACCTCGGGCGAAAAGGAAAGAAGTTCAGAAAGTAAGGAGTAGAGCATAGGATTTATAACTAAAAGGTGCTCGGGGAGGGGGGGGCGCGACCAGAGTCACGCCTCCTACCTCCCAAGTCTTCAGAGGTGAAAGAGCAGGGCCCCAGCGGGCTGACTGCAGCGTAGATAAAGGGGGGGGGGAGATAGAGTTGCGCCCCGAAGGGTGCAGGGCCTTGAGCCTGAGTCATATAAAATCTATAAGTACATAATTAATACAAGTGCTGGTCAACTTCGCGAGTTCCCAAAAGCAAGGGAGGGGACGGAAATGGTTAAAAGTATGCGACAATAAAAGGGAGTGCAGATAAAACTATTCTAGACGGCTCCGCTTGCTGCGGAGGTAGATATCCCTCACCGGTCTCCCCGGTAACGACCGAGGGCGCTTGCGCGCCCTCGAGTCACGGGGATGATAGCGTGGGATACTGTCTAAAGTAGGATTATTGACGCTACTCAGACCTCCAAGAAATTTGGTAGCTAAATTTTTAACATGTTCCAAAAATGGCCTAATTTTGAGGTCTTTATGCAATACTTCTAACTGGACGTAGCTCGGAAGGCCTGCAAATGCACGCAGAGCGTTGTTCTGAATAACTTGAAGCTTCCTAAGGTGAGTCTCCGCTGCGGTGCCCCAGATCGGGACTCCGTACGTCATAATTGGACGTATGCAAGACTTGTATAGCAATAACTTATTACGCATGGACAGGCGGCTATTTCTAGCCAAAAGGGGGTATAAACGGACAAGTGAGGCTCTCACTTTCTTACATGTTTCAGAGATGTGAGATTCCCACGTTAATTTTGAATCCAAGTACACGCCTAGGTACTTGTATCTAGATTGCCAGGGAATTGGCTGATTATTCAGAATTAAATTAATGGATGGGGTTTGCCGGGGGGGGGGGGAAGTCACGGCGGCACACTTACCCACGTTGACCTTAATCCTCCACTTGGTTAGCCATTGCGTCAGGATGTTCAGATACTCTTGCATAATTTCGTGCACGACTTGTGTCTGTTTGTGATGTGTGATTAGGGCCGTGTCGTCAGTTAAACGTTCTTTCCGCGTACGAGTTGAACATTCATACTCTTCTCTTCGGCCAATCAGAGCCGGGGTCCCACAGGGCGGAAATTTAAGCCCACTTCTTTTTAATCTTTATATCAACGATATACCCAAGAACCCTTACATTAAGCTGGCCATGGAGAGACTTCTGAGACTTCGTCCTGTTCATACGTTTTTCGTGACCTCTCTGCCTTTTTGCTTTAGCGACCTGCGTACGCCATCTTTTCTTTCCTTGCTGATTCGGACATGGAGTCCGGTACATCCCTTTTGCCGGATGGTACACTCATGCCACCTGATATCGGAAACTTTCTCATAAGATTTCGTGATGGTCTGTTTCCCTCCTTGGATAAATCTGATGCCGGCTTCTTACAGCAAATGAACGACATCCGACTCACTTATGAATTCCTGATCCACGAGTGGAAGCTGACTCAAGCCGGAGACACCTCCAGAAGCATCCAAGTCTTCAGAGGTATGTGCCTTGATCTGATTGACTTTTTTGAGCAGAATTTTCTAGCAAACGAGCATATCCCCTACCTAACTGAAATTAAGACTTTTGAAGCCAACAATAATTGTATTCTTAAAATTAATGATCAAAATAATGTTAACTCCATTAGTCAGAGCAACTTAAATCTAAATGTTCTTAAAACTAACTTGAAATCTAACTTAATGTGGGGAATCCCCCCAAATCCTAATGATAGCAATAATGAGCCTAACTCATCTTGGGCAAATACCCAAGCTGAAAATAGCACTAGTTCTATCTCTAGCAACACTGCTGAGACCAGCATCGAGGATTTGGAAGGTTATATTCTACCCCCCCTCAAGAAAACTTGCCGTACGGCCTCTGTAATCACCTCTAAAGAAAAAACTTCTACTCGGAATGCTTTTTCTGCACTCACTGATATGATTTCGGAAGATCCTAAGAATATCCCTGCAACTAATGAAAATTCACCTTCGATGGATACCACCCCTATTCCGGAAACCACACCCTCCCCCGCTGTGCCTTCAGCGCCAAATGACTCTAATACTGAAATTTACTCCCCCCGCCCAGAACCCTTCTACATAAATTGCCCAAGCAACTGGAGGAACTTAGTTAAAACTCTAAACACCCTTGTCTCCGCTCCTGTCAGAGCACAACTTGCAGGAGAATTTATAAAAGTATATCCCCAAACTGTCGATGATTTTAGACTTGTCCAAAGATTCCTGATCGATCAAAAAATTGAATTTCATTCCATCAACCTGAAAGCCGAAAGGCCCATCAAAATTCTTTTAAAAGGACTCCCCCCTAACTCCCTGATAATTGAAATTATTGAAGAATTAACCTCCCTTGGATTCAGCATCCATAGAATTTCGCAACTAAAGGACCTCAAAACTAAAGCCCCCCTCCCCATTTTTCTAACTTACCTAAACCCCACCAGAGGTTGGGAAAAAATAAGAGATATCCGCACCCTTCTTGATATGCAGATTCGTGTTACTGACTTTCAATCCCGGGCCATTAAAATGTGCTTTAGATGCCAGCGATACAATCATTCGAGTGACTGCTGTCAGCTCCCCCCCAGGTGCGTCAAGTGTGGCGAAGGCCATGTCTCACGCGAATGCCAAAAACCCAGAGACACCCCTGCTAAATGTGCCAACTGCCTCGGCCCTCACACCGCAAATTTTAGGCTCTGCCCTGCGAACCCGCACAACAAAAATGCTCCCATCTTAAATTTCTCAGCCCCCCCTCCCACCGCCTCTAGGCAAATTGTTCCAAAACCCTCTGACTTTCCGCCCATCCGGCATCCTACTGTAATTCCTTCCCAAAACCAACCCAAAAATTCAACCATCATCCCTGAAAATTCAGAAACTCCAGTTGCAACCTCCGCCCCCCAAAAAAAATCCTTCGTTGAAATTGCTACCCATCCTCCACCTCAAAAAATAGCACCTCAAACCCACCAATCAAATTCTCAAACCAAACCCTCCAATCAAAACCCTCTTACAGACCCAAACAACCTTCCACTTCAAAATCTTAAAATTCACTCTTACATTACCAAACCAAGCAACACCTCTCCTGACCAAACTGCAACAACCAATCAGAAACCTAAACCCAACTCTACTTCGCAATTCTCAGATCTTTTTTCAATATTCCATGAAATCAAAAACATCTTTAACAGTTTCAATATAGACATGATTAAAATAAAAAAAATTATTAACATTATCCAAACCAAGTTCAATGAAGCCACCAATCCTCTCAACAAACTTTTTGCAATTATTTCGGCCCTCGAAGAGGTTTTTAGCTCAGACACATCCGACCAAAATGACGAGTAATCTTCAAGACTCTATCCGTATTCTCTTCTGGAACGCTAACGGCCTTGTCCCTAAAATCACCGAACTCCGCGACTTCATTAATAATAACCCTGTGGAAATCATCCTTATCCAGGAAATCATACCCGGCCGTCGCCCCCCCTCCCTTAATATCGCCAACTATCAAAAATACACTGCCCTTCGTAATCTGACTCAAAATTCCCACTCCTCCTACGGAGGAGTCTCCGTATATGTCAAAAGTAACATTCCGCACTATGAGCTCAACACCCTTAACAACAATCTCATTGAAAATAAACTTGTAAATATTACTCTTCCAAATCAGCCCACCCTAACCATCGGTTCAGTCTACATTAAACCTAATTGCTCCATTGACCTCACTGCTGACCTTAATCGTATCTTCAATTGTAATCACAGACTTATTATAGCCGGCGACTTTAATGCCCACCACCCTGCTTGGAACTGCCGCCGTCGAAACCCCTACGGTAATCAAATCCACAAGTATATCACCAGTAATAATATCCATGTTGCCGTCCCCTCTAACCCCACTCATTTTTCTTTTTCAGCTACCCCCTCTACTATTGATTTTGCACTCCTTAAAAATATCCGTTTTCCTTACACTACCGACACCCTTAACGAACTCAGCTCCGACCACCTCCCTGTCCTCCTTACCATTCAACTAAATACGCTCCTTCCCTCTTCTGGTTTACCCACCTCTATAAATTGGAAAAATTTCAAACTCACTCTTCAAAATTCTACGCTCATGAACCCTAAAATCAAAAACACTGCCGACCTGGAACATGCTGTTTCCAACATTACTCTCGAACTGCAACGCTCCCTGGCAAACGCCACTACAACCCGCCCTGCCCCTCGTTATAACTCCCTTCCCCACCACCTTAAAAACCAAATTAAAATTAAGAACTTCACCCGGAATCTTTGGCAGATTTCTAGGAATCCCCAAATCAAAATTATTTTAAACGCCCAAAATCGCAAAATTAAATCTGACATTTCTAAATTTAAACAAAACAAATGGAAGGAATATATCGAGTCCCTCTCTCCCGAAGACGGCTCCATATGGAAGGAAATTAAACGCATTAGGAAACCCTTCGCCCAGCTCCCCCCCCTCCTCTCCGACACTGGCACTGCCTTTTAAAATCTTGAAAAGGCTAACACTTTAGCGGTCAACTATCAAAGACAATTTGAACCTAATAACTCTAATTCAAACAACTCTTTTCACGCTCACGTCAGTCAAATCGTCTCGAACTTCATTAATGCCCCCCACCCTGAGCCCATTGAACCCACCAACCCGTCGGAACTCTATGACCACATTAGAAACTTCAAAAATAAAAAAACCCCTGGTCTTGATAAAATAACTAACAAAGCCCTTAAATTCATCCCCTTAAATATCCTTTTTTATCTTGTTCATGTAATCAACGCAATTCTTAAATTCCGTCACTTCCCTGATTGTTGGAAAACGGCAGTTATTATTCCCATTTTCAAGCCGGGCGGCGTCCCTGCCGACCCCGCTTCTTACCGCCCCATCTCGCTCCTCTCCTCCCTCAGCAAACTGGCTGAACGCATCATTCAAAACCGTCTCTTCAATTTCATTGACAAAAATAATATTATCATTCCTGAGCAATTCGGTTTTCGACCCTCCCACTCTACTACCCACCAGCTGCTGCGTGTTGTGGAATTTGTTTCTGACGGCTTCCGCAACAAACAGTCAGCTGGAGCCCTTTTACTTGACGTTGAGAAAGCATTCGATAAAACCTACCATCTTGGACTCATCTTTAAACTTATTCAAATAAAAGTCCCCTCCCCCCTCATCCTCATCATAAATTCCTATCTTCAAAATCGTAACTTCCATGTCCGTGTCCTTAACACCCTTTCAAATAATAAACCAATCAAAGCAGGGGTACCCCAAGGTTCTATCCTGGCCCCCCTCCTCTTCAATATTTTTGTTAATGATATACCTCGTTCGCCCCATACCACCCTTTGCCTTTATGCTGATGACACCTGCATCATTTCCGCCCATCGTAATATTAATTTTCTTCATGCCCACCTTCAAAACCACATTTCCCTCCTTGAAACCTATTTTAAAAATTGGAACATCAAAATTAATGCACGCAAATCACAGGCCATCTTCTTCTCTTGGAAACGTTTCCCCCCTCCCCCGCTTCAAATCAACGATCAGCCAGTTTGCTTCCACTCAAGGACTCAAGGACGGGGTCAGTGGAGTACCCAGGAGAGGAAGACTCCTCCCTTTAAACTCCAAACGAAGAGAAAAGAGACATGAAGAGGAAGTAATAAAAGGCTTTTAAACGACTGATAGAATTTAATATCTAAGATATGCCTGGGGGGGGGGGGCGCGACCTAGGTCGTGCCCTTCCCCAGGTCTTCAGAAAAACAGAAACGTTGGGGCCCAAGCGGGTTCCCAACAGAAAGAGAAAAGAGGGGGATAGACTGGGGCGCCCCGAGGGGCGCAGGGCCTTGAGCTTGAGCAGTGCCTAGTAGCGACGACATATAAGGTAGCTTGCCAACGAAAAACGCGAGTTCCCAAAAGCAAGGGAGGAGTACAGCATACTAGAGTCAGCATCTACATTGAGAGCACAAGGCTAGGATGGACGCAACCGCTTTTTAGGGCGGAAGAAGACATCTCTCACCGATCTTGTAGGTAACGACCGAGGGCGCTTATGCGACCCCGGGTGCCCTATTCGATAGTGAGGGATGCTGTCCAACGTAGGATTGTTCACGCTTCTCAGACCTCCGTGGAATTTAAGAGAAAGCTTTTTGACATGTTCCAAAAAAGGCCTAATATTGAGGTCTTTGTGCAGGACTTCTAGCTGGACGTAGACCGGCAAATCAGCAAACATACGCAGTGCGTTATTCTGGAAGACTTGAAGCGCCTTAATTTTAGACTCAGCTGCGGTGCCCCAAACTGGGACTCCGTACGTCATAATGGGACGTATACAGGACTTGTATAGCAATAACTTAGTCCGAACGGACAGGCGGCTGTTCCTAGCCAAAAGGGGGCGAAGCAGGGCGAGTGCAGCCTTCACTTTCTTACAAGTTTCAGAAATGTGAAGACTCCACGATAATTTGGAATCCAAGTACACTCCAAGGTACTTGTAACTATCTTGCCAGGGAATAGGCTGATTATTTAAGATAAGATTAGCGTGATGGGTATGCCGAGGGGGGGGGGGGAAGGTGACAGCAGCACACTTACCAACATTCACTTTGATGCGCCACTTGGTTAACCAATGTGTCAGGTCGTTCAGATAAGATTGCAGGTTTTCGTGCACGACTTGTGTCTGTTTGTGATGTGCGAACAGGGCAGTGTCGTCGGCATAGAGGCCAAGTGTGACAACGGGGGAACGCGGCAGATCATTAATGTAAAGGTTGAACAGTTTGGGCCCAACAAGAGAACCTTGCGGGACCCCGCTGAGAACATTCCTGGGAGTGGATAGCTGGTCGGCAACACGGACGGCAAAACTTCGACCTGTGAGATAGGAATATAAGATATGGATGAGATTTGGAGGGAAGGATTGTTTGATAAGTTTAAATATGAGTCCCTGGACCCATACCTTATCAAACGCCTTCTGGAGGTCTAGGAAGACCAAAGTCGAGCGCTCGTGTTTGCTACGCGCTTCATAGACGAGCTCTACGACCCGCAGCAACTGGTGCTGAGTGGAATGCTTCTTCCTGAACCCATATTGTTCAGGAATAACTATTTTCCTCAGATCGCAGAACTCGTCCAATCGACGCAGTATAACAAACTCGAAGAGCTTCGATAAACTAGAGAGGAGAGAGATTGGACGGTAGTTGACCGCAAGCGAATGGTCAAGACCTGGCTTGGGGAGGGGAGCAACAGTGGCTACCTTCCAAGCCCCAGGAAAGTAACTGTGACGAAGGAGGAGATTGAAGAGCTTGACCATGTAGCTATAAAGCAGAGCAGGCAAGTTCTTCAGCATGGTGGATGTGATGCCATCCTTCCCAGGAGCCTTGTTCCTTCTGAGATTTTGAATACGGGGCTGAAGTTCTTCAAAGGTGACATCTGTCAGTGAATAAGGTACAGCTGTTGTGATGAACTGTTCAACCTTGGCGTCCACGATCGCAACCGTCCTTCAGTTTGCTTCCAACGTACAGCTAAATACCTCGGTGTCCACCTGGACAGTCGTCTCACCTGGAGCACCCACCTTACCCATGTTATCAAAAAGACTAAAAAGCTCGCCGGCGCTCTCAACCATCTCCTTTTTTCGAAACACCTTGACCTTAGTAACAAAATCCTTTTATTCAAACAAATCATTCTCCCCATCCTTCTTTATGCTTGCCCTATTTGGGGCTATGCCTGCAAAACGAACCTGGAGAGAATACAGATAGAGCAAAACAGAATTTTAAGAATCATACGGAAAGCACCGCGATACCTTCGAAATGACATTATTCGTAAAGACTTCGACATAAACACCATCAAATTTACTATCAAAAAACTTTCTGAAAAATTTTATCACAATATTCCCACTATCAAAAATGAAACACTTTTCACTCTAACAGATTATGACCCTCGTGAGCAGAAAAAGCGGCCCCGTGCTGTTTTGTATGACCCCCCTTAGCTTTATAACTTCTTTTTCATTCCATATTCTCTCCTTCAAAGTTTTTTTTAATTCTTTTTTTTTTTGGCTTCATTCTTTTTTAGCATTTAACTCTTGCTCGCTGCTATAGATGGCAGCACCGGACCGCATGCGGTACCGGCTTTCTAACGTTTAATTCCTTATTTTTTAGTTAATTCCTTTAAATTTTTTAGTTCTTGGGATGCTCATGTTAATTTTCTTAAGTTTTAACTTTATTTTATTTTTACTTTTCATATCTTATCTGCTCAACTTATGTCATAAATATCAAATATAGGCATTATACCGGAGGTTAAAGTCTTCGGACTAGGGACTCCCTTCCATTGGTCACACTAAGCAAGTAGTAGTAAGCTGGCCATCTTTGCAGATGACACAGCCCTGATGTCTAGAAGCTCTAAACCACACCACACTATTAACACACTTCAAAGATACATAAAGAATAGTCTTGAGCACTGGCTCGTGAACTGGAGAATCAAAATTAATCCGACCAAGAGTGCAGTTGTCATTTTTCGACCGAACTACCGAGAACTTAGACTCAATAACTTTACCCTTAATATTTTCAATGATCCGATCCCCTTTTCACAGTCTGCAAAGTATTTGGGCGTCACTTTGGACTCCAAATTACTTTTCGCTGAGCATATCACTAATAAAATTGCATCTGCTAATAAAACCTTTGTAGCCCTCCTCCCACTTCTCGGTAGAAAGTCTCACTTGTCCCTTTATAATAAACTGCTCATCTACAAACAAATCATCGCACCTGCGTTTTTGTATGCTTGTCCAGTATGGGGATCGGCTGCAAAAACGCACCTTGAGAAATTGCAAGTGTTTCAAAATAAAGTCTTGCGCAGCATTGTCAATGCACCCTGGTTTGTACAGAACGAGGTGATTCACCATGACCTAAACATCCCACACGTTACTGGGTATATTAGGAAAACTTCTCAAAATTTTTTCAGGAAAAATTCTAGCAAACCCTGCCTGAGAGGTGTCGATAGTAGCTATGACACTTCCACGACTTCCTATCTTGGGAAAAGAAGGCCTAGACACCTTCTCTCCGGGCCTGCGGTGCCTCCGTGGAAGCGCCCCAGATATTCAACGCCCCAGGCAGGCGTTTCCTAACCTTGTTTGCCGGACAGCGTTGAAGGAGCACATTTCACTTCGGATCTGCCTCGGCAGACTCGGAGTGAAATGATGCGTTCTGATTCGCTCTCCCCGGCGTACTCTTAATCCCTTGAACTTTGCTTTGTCCGCGCCTTTGATGCCAGCCCGGTCTTTTTGTACAGCCTTTTTCCACATCTCTGGCTATAACTGTTAAAATATTCAATTAGTGATTCTTTAGTATGAAATTCTTAACTGTAAATTAAATGTTCGTGTGCCTGATTATGGCCTTCTTTTTCACAACGAGAGACTTGTATATAAAAGTAATTTAATTTGAACATGACATAATTTAAACTAATCCTTTGTAAATAGTTTTATTGACTCCTTGAACACTTTGTTATGATTAACTTAAATATTATTAAACTAAACTTAAATGATTATTAAAATCCTCACTTTTACTGCAGACTTAACTTTAAATTCTATGCACTGCACTTCTGCTTGCATTTTTTCTTTTGGTCACCAGTCCTTGGCCCTGCCCCCTCTCTCTTACAGCCACCACGGCTCAGTTCGCAGCCTACAGCCACTCCAAGATGCAGGCGACAACTCCATCAGTCGCCACAGTATCCAGCAAAGCACCCATGAAAAGAAGAGTGCAAATTACATCTCTGCATCAAAACCATTACTACACAAAGTGGACATTCTCATTTTCTGATGTGGGCGTAAGGGACCTTCGGTCCCAAGGAAGCCCGAAACGAAGCGTCTTGGCTTGGCTTTGAACTTCGGGTTTGTTGCTTATCTTGCATTGACGAAGGGGATGCAGCGTATTTTCAAAACCGCTGCATGCTGCATTATCGTGTTATTTGTGCTTATTTACGTTGCTCTAGTTTTACTTATCTTTCGCATAAAGTGTATTTTACTTATTGATAATGCTACTTTTTGCTAATACGCTCACTGTTCCAAGCGCAAGTGCCCACAATAAATCCAAGTTCAAATCCCGTCAGAACGCTTAATTGAACAATATACTTCGTTATTCTCTGCATACATTCAGTTTTCCCGCACACAGAATCAACAATAACTTCGGAATAATAACAGTATGTTCATAAATGGCCTGACGATCATAATAATTTTACCACTCACTGTATAAGCGATTGTATTTCAAATAGCAAGCTTTAGCCTGAATACTATTTTTATTTTCCCTAAGCACATGGTATAATATATAGGGAAAGCATTGTGACGGTGCCGAAAATTCGACTTTTCAGAGAGCACGTTGTAAACATTCCTGAACTCGAATAGAACGTTTTTAATGTGGTGTGTGTGTGTGTGTGTGTGTATAGACGCGATATCTCACGAGCAAATGAAGCGTTTCTAAAATAATTGGGTACGATTACTGCAATCAGTGAATACTGAAACCCAATGGATTTTAAGCTCAATCAAATGTTCCGAAGATACACCCCCCACCCCAAGTTTGGAATGAACTTTTGATAAAATCATTAAAAATTCAGGATCTTCAATAATTTAGTTATTTTTGTACACCTGAGTATACAGCACACAAAAAATCCAACAAAAGAACACTCACGAACAAAAACACAATAAATTCAATTCGAAAATGTCAGTCAGACGAATTAAATTATTTAATCATGGACAAATATACATTTTTAAGCTAAGATATCAACATGTTAAAAATATCAAAATTACTGGCGTGCAAATTAAATAACTTACAAAGCTTGAAAATAGCATTAGAAATATAGTAGTTATGTCTAGTTAGAGGAACATAAAACAGATCATTATTTCTCAGTGGAACATTTCTCACTTTTAAATTAACAGTCGATAGTAGATCACTGCAATCTACATCGTTATTTAAAAGTTTGAAATAAAAAAATCATACAAAAACATTTATACTAGTTTTAAGAGAGCAAATATTAAACAACACGCTCAGAGACAAACCAGAAACATACTGTGGAATTTTAAATTATTAGTAACCAATTTTTGTTTTAAATAGATATGACAAAGTGTTTGGTTTAATGTATAATTTGATCATTATATTCAACATATGTTCAACATTACAGTAATGACATTTCCCGAGCAAATATCTATATATACTAATTGCCAAGTGTCCGTCTGTCCGCCTGTCTGTCTGTCTGTCTGTCTGACTGTCACGCTTTTTTCAGGCACTTCCTGAATAGAGAGAGACTTGCAATTTGGTACACGGCTCGGTCGTTCGATAAAATCCCCTGGAAAAATCGAATTTTTTGAAAACGGTCTATGGAGGGGGTGCCCCACACCAAAACGCTCGAAAAGTGAAATGATAGAAAAGCATACTTTGCGATGAGGTAGATACTTCAAATTTGGTGTATGGGTAAATCATTCGAAAGGAAGAAAGTGTGCAATTTCAGATTTCCAATATTTTCTACTTAAGGGGGTGTCGCACACCAAAACATTCGAAAAGTAAAATGATAGGAAAGCCTGCTTTGCGATGAGATAGAGACATCAAATTCGGTGTATGGGTAAATCGTTCGAAAGGAAGAAAATGTGCAATTTCAGATTTCCAATATTTTCTACTTAAGGAGGTGCCGCACACCAAAACGTTCGAAAAGTGAAATGATAGGAAAGCATACTTTGCAATGAGATAGAGACTTCAAATTCGGTGTATGGGTAAATCGTTCAAATGGTAGAAAGTGTGCAATTTCTGATTTCCAATATTTTCTACTTAAGGGAGTGTCGCACACCAAAACGTTCGATTTACCATATAAATAAGAAAACGCGTCTTTAAAATTTGGTATATGGGCTAATAATTTGACGAAAACACCCAAGACGAATACAGTTTTTCAAAAATGTTCGTTTTAGGGGTGCTCCAGAGTAAAACGTTCAAAAAGTCAATTGATAAAAAAAACCATGCATTGGAATGAGATAGAGATATCAAATTTGGTGTAAGGGTAGATAGTTTGAAAGGAAGAAAGTGTACAATTTCAGTTTACCAATATTTTCCACTTTAGGGTGTGCCGCACACCAAAATGTTCGATTTTCGGAAGGAGGAAGAAACACTCCTTTAAAAACGTGATAGAGGCTTTATATTTGGAATATGGGCGAATCATCTCATAGAAATCACAAAAAGAATAGAGTTTTTAAAAAATGTATAGTTAAGGGGGTGGGTACTCCACACAAAAGTATTCGAAAGATGAAATGCTAGAAAAGGATGCCTCATGATGAGATGGAGACTTCAAATTGGTGTACGGGTAAAAAGTTGGAAAGGAAGAAAGTGTGCAATTTCAGTCTTCCAACATTTGCTATTGTAGGGGGTGCCGATCACTAAAATGTTCGATTTGCCGAACAAATGAGAAACGCCTCCTTTACAATATGATAGAAGCTTGACATTTAGTATATGGACTAACCATTTGACAAAAAAACCAAACATGGATACAGTTTGACAAATATGTTCATTAACGGGGTGCTACACAGAAGAACGTTCGAAAGGTGAAGTGATAGAAAAAACATGCTTCTCGATAGGATAGAAACTTCAAATTTGGTGTACGGGTAGATAGTTTGAAAGGAAGAAAGCGTGAAATTTCAGATTTCCAATATTTGCTACATTAAGGGGTGCCGCACACTAATATGTTCGATTTTTCGAATAAATGAGGCAAGCTTCTTTTTAAATGTGATAGAGGCTTGATATTCGGTATATGGGCCAATCATCTGATAAAAAACCCATGACAAAGAGAGTTTTTCAAAAATGTTCATTTATGGGTGTGCTTCACAGAAAAAAGTTCCAAAGGAGAAATACTAATATAGGGGTGCCTCGGGATGAGATAGACTTTAATGTGGTGCACGGGTAAATAATTCGAAAGGAAGAAATGCGGAAATTTAGTTTCCCAATATTTTCTTCTTTAGGGGGTTCTGCACACCAAAATATTCGATTTGTCGAATAAATGTGAAACGCGAATTATTAAAAAATTTACATTTTTCAGGGGTTGCTTATTGCGAGACCGTTGATTTTCAACGGGTATTCGGCTAGTATATATTAATTGCCAAGTGTCCGTCTGTCCGTCTGTCTGTCTGTCACGCTTTGTTTGGGCTCTTCCCGAATAGATAGAGATTTGCAATTTGGTACACGGCTCGGTCGTTCGATAAAACCCCCTCGAAAAATCGAATTTTTCGAAATCGTTCTCTAGAGGGGGTGGGGGTGCTCCACACCAAAACGTTCGAAAAGTAAAATGACAAGAAAGCATGCTTTACTATCATTTTTGGTGTATGAGTAAATCGTTCGAAAGGAAGAAAATGTGCAATTTCAGATTTCCAATATTTTCTACTTAAGGGGGTGCTCCACACCAAAACGTTCGAAAAGTGAAATGCTAGGAAAGCATGCTTTGCGATGAGATTGAGACTTCAAATTTGGTGTATGAGTAAATCGTTTGAAAGGAAGAAAATATGCAATTTCAGATTTCCAATATTTTCTACTTAAGGGGGTGCTCCATACCGAAACGTTCGAAAAGTGAAATGATAGGAAAGCATGTTTTGCAATGAGATAGAGACTACAAATTTGGTGTATGGGCAAATCGTTCTAAAGGAAGAAAGTGTGCAATTTCAGATTTCCAATATTTTCTACTTAAGGGTTCGCCGCACACCAAAATGTTCGATTTACCAAATAAATGAGAAAAGACTCCTTTTCAATTCGACAGAGACTTGAAATTTGGTATACGGGCTAATTATTTGACGAAAATACCCAAGACGAATATAGTTTTTCAAAAATGATCGTTTAAGGGGGTTCTCCAGAGTAAAATGTTCGAAAAGTGAATTGATAAAAAACCACGCTTCGGAATGAGATAGAGATATCAAATTTGGTGTAAAGGTAGATAGTTTGGAAGGAAGAAAGTATACAATCTCAGTTTACCAATATTTTCTACTTTAAGTGGTGCCGCACACAAAAATGTTCGATTTTTGGAATAATGGAGAAACGCCCTTTTTAAAACGTGATAGAGGCTTGATATTTGGTATATGGACGAATCATCTGATAGAAATCACAAAAAGAATAGCGTTTTTTAAAAATGTATATCTAGGGGGATAGGTACTCCACACAAAAGCATTCGAAAGATGAAATGCTAGAAAAGCATGCTTCCGGATGAGATAGAGACTTCAAATTTGGTGTACGGGTAAAGAATTGGAAGGGAAGAAAGTGTGTAATTTCAGTTTTCCAACATTTGCTATTGTAGGGGGTGTCTCTCACTGAAATGTTCGATTTGCTGAACAAATGAAAAACGCCTCCTTTACAATGTGATAGAGGCTTGAAATTTAGTATATAGGCTAACCATTTGACAAAAAAACAAAAACAAAGACGAATACAGTTTAACAAAAATGTTCATTAACGGAGTGCTACACAGAAAAACGTTCGAAATGTGAAGTGATAGAAAAAAACATGCTTCTCGATAGGATAGAGACTTCAAATTTCGTGTACGGGTAGATAGTTTGAAAGGAAGAAAGTGTGAAATTTTAGATTTCCAATATTTGCTAATGTAAGGGGTGCCGCACACTAATATGCTCGATTTTAGGAATATATGAGGCACGCTTCCTTTTAAATGTGATAGAAGCTTAATATTTGGCATATGGGCCAATCATCTGATAAAAACCCAAGACAAACAGAGTTTTTCAAAAATGTTCATTTATGGGTGTGCTTCACAGAAAACAGGGCCAAAGGGGAAATAATAAAATAGGGGTGCCTCGGGATGAGATAGACTTTAATGTACGGGTAGATATTTCGAAAGGAAGAAATGCGCAAATTAAGTTTCCTAATATTTTCTTCTCTAGTGGGTTCTGCACACCAAAATATTCGATTTGTCGAATAAATGTGAAACGCGAATTATTAAAAATTATTAAATATTCTAATCGCAGAAGAGGACCCTATATAGGAATATTAGTGAACAAGGATTTGACATCCAAAGATAGCAGTTTACCGGAGAGAAATCTTTTAATTTTGATATAAGAAACATTAAAAAAGCTGAACCTTCAATATATTTAAATAAATAATCATTTCATACCTAATATTTTATTAGAAAAAAAATGACACAAACTTTAGAAAGCTAGCTCTCGTGATATTACACATTTTAAAAATAAATTAAAAAAAAATTATATAGAATTTAAAAAGTATCATCAAATATGTTCAATATCCATATGCAATGTTATGCAACGCATCTGTTAACATCATTCTCGTGGATCTAGTTAGCTCTATTTTTGACAGAAAATACTCTTGTAACAGTTTTGTATTTTGACACCAAAGAATTCGTCAATGGTTATTTACATCAAGGGATATTCATTAAATATCAATTGCATTTTAAGGCAATTTTGCATGAGACTATGAATAAGCTACTCTGAATGCTAAAAACGCTCAATTCCAATTTTTGTGGTGTTAATTCAATGCCAAAAACATTGTGCCGTGGACCCTCATAATTTCGCTGTAAATGAAGTAAATTGACAGCGTTATGGCGAAGCTCCTCCAGAGATTTGCAGAAAGACGTTAATCAAGCGATTAGCACAAAATTTTCTTGCTCTCCACAGAGACTCTAGATTTGCATATGCCGCATGCGCAGCACTTCTACCCTGGCTCTTATAAGCGAGCCTCAGAACTTTATCAACATCATTCGGATATTCGTATTTCCGATGCTACCTGCACAGGCGTTATGATGTAGCTCTAGTTTAATAATGTTCCTGTAAATATAGTTAGTATGTTCTTGTAAATAAATCTATGTTTTATGCTTGCCATTGTAATGGAAACTCTTCAACATCACACCTTCGTCGTATGTATGGCCCTACGCCATAGCATTAAGTAGAAAAAGTTATATGCTGCGCACATCAGCTTCTTTTATTGACATGCCAGGAAAGTCAAGTGTTGGTCATATAAAATGCCATTTAAATTATCAAACATGCAAAATGATAACGGACGAAACTCTCCCCAAAGTTAGTAAATACTTATGCGAAAATAACAAATTTTATTCAAAAGCAGAGCATTCCCACCTGTCACATTCCCCAAACGACACCATGCATTAAACAATTTAATTGAGAATATTTACACTATCTCCCATAATTCTTGCATATTTAAGAACTCCGTAATTAAATTTGCATAGCTGTTTGGTATTTTTATTCCCTTCAGCATTAAATCCCTTTAATGCCTTTAAATAATGGAAAGAGTGTGGCTGAAAGAGTCTGTTATATTAATGAGTAATTCTCTTCATCCTGCAGCTTTTTACTTGCAATGTGTCTGATTTTTCAGTCAGTCATGCGGTGAGTTAAATGGTTCTTGTTGCCGTAATACTTACTATTATCGCATATATCATCCATCTTGTCTGCCTCCCCACACAACTTCTACAATCAATACTGTCTTCTAGATTGTTCTGGAAGAAAGAGAGACGGAAGGTAATCGATTGTATAAATTCCATACAACCATCAAAATGTTCATTTCTTTTTACTTTCCCTACATACATAGTACACATATCAACCAGTGAATTAGTAAACCAGGTTCAATATTTTATTGGACCGCCTTTAGCCCGAATTACAGTAAGTATGCAACAAGACATGGATTCTACAAGGTGTTGAAGTGCATTTAAGTCAAGAGAATGCCAGACGTTGGACAAGCAGATCGTAAGCTCGTGTGCGCTTGATGGCAGAAGAGATTGTTGCTGAATGTGTCTTTCCAACATATCCCAAACTTTCTTGATAGGGTTTTAATTTGACTTTGTGGTTTACAGAGTATATGGTGCAAGTTATTCAAAAACAGAGCTAAACGATTCATGCTCAGTGAACCTTTGTTGCACGATTCTTGCGCGAATATGGTAGCATTACCGTCCATGAAAGACCCGTCGCCGGTGGGGTAAAAATACAACATTGCAGGGTAGACGTGATCGGCAAGCATGTTCAAGTACCTCATGAATAATGCACTTACTAAGGGGAGATAAATCCCATCTAAATAAGCAATTTTTGTCATACAAAGCAGGGTCGTAACGCAAGAGGTGAACTGCTAGACGTCGCTGACATTGAACGCAGTGATGACTGCGTCAGAACTAGCCAGGGTTTAAGCTGAGTTTAAAATTTCTT
>OX578141.1:145597357-145642357 GCA_951213105.1 Amaurobius ferox | reverse complement strand
ACTAAATATTAAAACGACATTACAGGTTGTGCAAGGTCTTTCCTGGTATGAATATGTTTCAAACATTTTTCGAATAACATGGCATTTAAAGTAATCTTTACAGAATCTTTATTAAACATTTTTAATTATATCATCCTGCTCAACCTGACACACTTACTTCTGGAGAGTATGTGGAAATATCACTGGGGGTATGCAGAAAATTTTCAGCAATAGTGGTCAAAAATAAATTGATGTTTTTCAACAATTCTGATTTTTTATGTATATTACAACAAGAGACTCAAAAGACAAGAAGATCTCGAAAGCTTTGAATAGTACAGCGTATAATATAAAATAAGGGTGACAACTGGTTTCAGAAGCAAAAAGTCAGCTCTCAGGAAGACAAAAAGTCGGCTTAGTGTTAGAAAAATATTCACTATTTAGTTAATTGGAAATGACTTTTGTTAAATGGAAGTACATTTAAAATATATGGGCAGTTCAATCAGAGTGTATAATGGAAAGAAATGGAAAACTCAGGGGTACCATGCGAATAAATGGACAAACAGGGATACTTTTGAAAGTGCAGGTTGCAATTGAAAGCAAGGTTAATTTTGGAGTAGAATTTAAAGACATAAATAATTTTTGGGTATGATGCGAAGAAATGTACAATCAGGGATACATAAGCAATCAGCGGGTACAATTGAAAAGAGAGGATTATCAGAGGTACAATTGAAAGCAATGGACAATTTTCTGGCACAATTTAAATAAATAGATAATTATCGGGTACAAATGATAGATATAAACAATTATGGTGTGTAATTGAAAGAAATGGACAATCAGGGGTACAATTGAAGGAAATGTACAATTTTGGGGTGCAATTTAAAGAAATAGATAATTACGGGCTACGATGTGAAGAAATGGACAATCAGAGTTCCTTTTTAAAGTAACATATAATCAGGGGTACAATTGAAAGAATATTAGGTGTGCAATTGAAAGCAATGGATAATTTTGGGAAATGATTGTAATACATGGATAATTATGGGATACAAATGATAGATATAGACAAAGACGGAGTGTAATTGAAACACATAGACAATCAGGGTCACAATTATATGAAACAGATAATTTTGGGGGTACAATTGAAGTAATTAGATAGTTACAATTGGGGTATAATACAAAGAAAGAACAATCAGGGATAATTTTAAAAGGAACCGATAATCAGGGAGTTTAACTGAAAGAATTGGACTATGATGGGTACAATTATATGAAACATATAATTTTGGGGCTACAATTGAAAGAAATTGATAATCAGGGAGTTCAACTGAAAGAATGGAATTATCAGGGGTGCAGTTGAAAACAATGGATAACTTTGGGGACAGTTTAAAGAAATAAATAATTATGGGGTACAAATAAAGTACATAAACAATCATAGGGTGCAATTGAAAAAAATTGATAATCAGAGGGTACAATTGAAGTAAATGGGTGATCAGGGTTATTCGGGTGAATAAAGGTTGGGAATAGCTGATTTAGATTATTTTCTACAATAAAAATTTTTAGTATATTAATTTACTATTTTAAAATTATATTATATTCGCATTTTATAATTATTTTATAAAAATTATACTGATATAGTTATTGTTTCTTTTATTCATAAAATAGGAATCCTTTCACGACAAGCGAGGCATTTAAATATTTCCGTTCGTTTATTAATATTTACGTATTCATATTCCGCTTCACAAGAATTACTTTAAAATTGAAAGGTACGCATTATATTTTAATTATGGCTTGATTGAAAAATGATTCTCCGGTTCGGGAATACATAAAATTTTTCTGGTGAGGTATTTATGAATGTGTGTCGCCGTTAAATATTTTCCTAGTAAATTATAATTGTGTGTTTTTAATGATATTTGCTTTCGATTAATAATGCAGTTTTAAGCAAATAACATTTTATACAGCGAGTTTTGTAAGCTTTTTTTTTCAGAGTACACAAATAAAAGGTTTGAAATAGTTTCTCAACTTTTCAGACTAATATTGTGTTTAAAATCATACAGGAAATTAACAACCTCAAATAGCATTCTACATAAATTTCACTCAGGTGATATGCGAATTTAGTCGCATGTTACCCTAGTAGTGTGTTAATATTAGCCCAATACTGACAGCCAATATAGGCCCAACATTGTGCCAATATGAAAATGAAGACATTTTCACAATATTGGCCCTATATTGGTTTGCCATTTATAGCCAATATTGGCATGCCAATGTTCCAATTATTTAGCTAGTATTGATTGCCAATAGTTTTCAAAATATTGAAAATATTTTCAATGTAACGCTAATGCTAATATTGTAATGTCTAGTCAATATTTGCGGTTAATGTATCCCGAATATTGGTGTCACATTGGAAATATTTCCAATGAAACGCCAAGATATACAATATTTCCCCTATGTTGGACAAACATTAGGGTATTTGAATATTTTTTACGTTATAAAAATGGCAAATACCTCATTTACAATTTTTTAACGTCTTTCTTTGAAACGTTCAGAGTTATCCCATATCGTCGATTTGTGAATACAACACATTAAATTAGTGTATCTAGTATTATATTTAATAGTAATAATAATAATAATATTATTATTATTATTATTATTATTATTGTTATTGTTGATGCTATTTTCTCAATATATTCAAGACATTGCAATTTCTATGCAAAGATAGACCAGTATTTTTAATTACAAATAATTACTTACAATGCGCAATGGTCTTTTACTATTATCATGTTGTTTACTATTCTATCACATGTAATCATCTAAATATAAAATTAAGTTACAAGTTATCTAATAATGTTTTAACATTTCTCTGTGATGAATGTTGCGTGAATACCGAAAATAATCAAATGATTCTTATCGACTATATTAAAAATATACATTTAGGTTTTTTTTAAAGCTATAATTATAAAACTGAGAACTATATATGTGTATTGAATATTCATAATATTGATAATTTTTTATATTGTATGCGGGATTTTAAATTTTAGATGAAACTTTTGAGAATTCGTTTATAAAACCTAAATCATTTTTTATCATCGGGCGTTTTTCGGACATTATTTCTGTATTCATAGGCAATATGCGAAATATACCACTCATGTGTGGTCCAAATCGATTCAGCGGTTTTCGAGAAGGAGCAACGATTTTGACAAAATCTCACTTTACAGCTAAACAATATATATTTTCAAATTTTTTTTTGACGTTCACATCTATACCATATACGGAATGTGACACTAAAATTGTTTCCAAATTGAATCAGTGTTTTTCGAAATTACGATAGGCCACACCACACCCATAGACCCACAAAGGCCATTTTGGGGGTCTAGGGACCCTAACAATGTATTTATAGTAAAAACTCATTTTTTAATTATATCACGATCACCATATTTCTCTCAGGATACAATGGTTAAAGTAAAAAGCTTATTTAATCTACTGCTGAAAAATACCTACCAAGAATAGTAGTACAAGTCTCAATCACTATCATCATACTTTCCTCTAACTCAGCTCGAGGAAAGTAAAAAGCATTTATAACGTATTCTTCTAAACTGAAACATTTACGATATTTTGAAAGATTTGCTAAAAAGAAATTTTATTTTATTTCTGTACGTGTGTGCACACGTTGATGAAGAAAGGCTTCTTCTTCTTAATTGGCTCAACATCCCAGTTTGAGTCCTGATCTTTTCCATAAGTTCTCCTATCGCAGCATCAGTCCTCCAATTTCTAGAGTTCAGAACATTAAAGTCTTTATCAACGCAATCAGAATTTTTCTGTCCAAGTCAACAGGGAATCAGCCTAGAGGAAGGCAAAGATTAAGGTGAAAAAGTAGCATAAGGAAATAATAATTTTGTATCATTTAGAACAAACTTTCGATTCGTAAGCTTAAAAAACATTCAATGCTCTTAACATAAACAACTTTCGAGTGCCTGCTAAGAAATGCTGTAACAATATGCTCTTCAAATCTAGTGAAATGGAAAATGAGACAGAAAACAGATGTTGTAGATGCTGTAATCTACTTTATGCTTATTTCTAAAGGATTTTGCTTGTAATAGATTTTCTTTTGCATGATAAAAAAAAACCCAATAAAGCGGAGTTCGAATTCATTTGCACAATAATTTTGCTATCTGTCTATATTCTTTTTATTAACGTTGCAAATAAAAAATATATATATTTATAATATACTAGTATTTAAGACAGGGAAACTAACACCCTTTAAAATTAAGCTTGAGCATTTTCTTAATAAGTCTTATTTTGTTTAGCAATGTATGGTACTTAACGTTGAAAAATGTTATCTTAATAGACAATTGGACTAGGTAGGTTCTACACCAAGGTCAAGTTTCAACCTTTTATGTCTTTGGTGAGGGCTTTGGGAGCGTTCTGAGTATCTTTACTCCTCTCTCCATTTTGTCCACTCCGGGATTAAAATCCAGCTTCGTTAGGTTCGATCCAATAGTCGATACTGTGTATTTGGCCTTCTAAGCCACCGGGGGATGCTTGAGGGTCTATAAATCTTAAAAAACAACCATATTCTACGTCAGGGAGGGAATCGAAAATCCGATTAAATTAGGCTTTGTCCGATGGTCGACAGAGGCTCTTAAAGTGTATTATTTTCGTTGAATAATACATTATAACAGTCTTCTAAATCACCAGGAAGGCTTCAGAAATGTCTGAGAAGAATTTATGAAACACCCTATTTCTTGAACTCCCAGGGGGTTAATTGAAACTCCAAATTCGTTAGGTTCTGTACCATAGTCAATACTATAAGCAGCGGCTAATCGTCAGGGGATACAAGGTAGACACTGTCTACCCAATTAGACTACATATTATTTGAAATAAATTTATAATATGTTCTTTGTAAATAAACGAAAGAAGATGCTGACTTATCTTTGCTCCAACTGGGGCTAGACCTTCAAATGCCGGCATAATTTTTTGGAGATACATATCTCGAAACGTCTACGTTGCCAGGTGATATTGTATCGGGAATAGAACTAAAAGGAATGCGCGCAATTCTTTGATTTAACTACGGTATAAGTCCAAGTACAAAGCTTAGGGTAAGAATTCAGAATAATCTCTCCGAGCCTATTACTGTTTCAAATGGGCTCAGACAAGGCGATGCACTGGCCTGTTTGCTTTTCAATATTGCACTCCAAAAAATTGTGAAAGACTCTAACATCAATACCCGTGGAACAATCTTTAACAAGTCTGTCCAGATTTTTGCGTTTGCTGACGACATTGACATTGTAGCACGCACTCCCGAGTTACTTAAGGAAGCCTTCACATCTTTAGAGGCCGCAGCCAGTAAAATGCATCTAACTATTAATCAAAATAAAACTAAGTATATGCCTTGTGGTAATTATGACTGTCCTTATTTCAAAATTGGGGTTTACAAGTTTGACACTGTAAGCAACTTCAGATATTTAGGATCTGAAGTTAATACTCTCAATGACATTATGCCCGAAATTCGTGGTAGAATTACAGCTGCTAACCGATGTTTTTTCGGCCTTAAAAGGTACTTAAAGTCTGACTTCATCAGCAGAAAAACGAAGATTATAATCTACAAAAGTTTAATCAGACCCATTCTTAACTACTCTGCTGAGACTTGGGCAATGACAGAAAAAGTTAAAGATATCATTTCTGTTTTTGAGAGAAAAATCTTGAGAGGTATTTTTGGTGGCTTAAATTGTAACAACATCTGGAGAAGAACTCTCTCTCTAACTCTGAACTTCTTTAAAGAACCAGATATAGTCAATTACATCACGATTCAGAGAATTAAATGGGTGGGTCACCTGTGCAGGATGGCCGAAAGCCGTACAACAAAAAAGATCTTTTCGGCCAGACCATTCGGCACCCGTAAAAGAGGAAGACCTAAACTCAGATGGCTTGACTGAGTGGAAAAGGACTTTAAAATTTTAAAAGTTTTGAACTGGAGGTCTTTGGCCAGGGATAGGGGAGCCTGGAGTTCTATTCTGCGGAAGGCAAGGGCCCATCCTGGGTTGTCAGGCCACTGAAGAAGAAGAAGATAAGTCCAAGTAGACGTGTCTAATTAGCTGGATTTTTTAAGCAGTTAAGATCCTCTTTCTCGCTTCATGATAGAATTTTTTTGTCTAAATTGCTTCATTTCTACATACATAGTGTCTATTGCCATAGGACTCTGGAGAGTCATTTTAAAAGTTAATAGCAAATTTGATTTCGAAATTACTTTAATTATAGGGGAGTTGATATTTTTGGAACGGAACTTTTCTAGATGGATCATTAATTAAACTTTTAATAGGTGAAAAGTAAAGATTAGTGAGTGGCGTATTTATTTTCCTGCTAGATTTCCTTGATTTTTATAGACTAGTTAAAATAGTTCCTCGTATATTGTGTTATTCCGCATTTAATGTTTTTAATCTATTTTATAGAGAACGCAAAATCGGCGTTTCACTGTAATAATAAAGCAAAATATAATTCATTTGTGCTCATTGTAATTCCGTTATTATATTTTATTAGTAACTCAGTTAAAATATACATCATGTAACAGTTTTGCAGTTTTGATCCCTGATATTATGTCTCCTCATAACGTATGCAAAGATTCAGTCTTCTAGTTCAACGGGGAGAATTCTGGAGAGTTTGAAAAGACAAAAACATGTCAGACACTCTAGACAATTATATATAGTTACTTACGCACTAGCCGAGAGACAATTCTTTGACCATGACGAGTTGATTTTTAGTAGTTGTAACTCTAATTGCAGATTTCCTAAAATAACGGAATCAGATAATTGTAAACCACCGGTGAGATGCTGGAATGATAATTCTTTAAATTTATTTAAATAAAATAATTATAATTTTTTATAGTAATTATAAACCTTTTAGGGGTGGTTTACGGAGACATCTCTTAGCTTTTACCCGTGACCCACAAAGAACATTTCTGTAAAAATTCAGATTTACCGCCTGTACAAATTTTACAATTTTAGACAAAGCAGTTGGGGAAATATAGTGGTCATGACGCTCAGGAACTACACTCTTTATACCACAAAAGAACGTTAAGGATATATAACACCTTGATGTTTACCAATAAACCCTGAGGAAGGTCTCTGTAAAAGATCTATGTCGAAATATCTGTGCAGATCTCTAGCTAGAGAGATTGTGGAGATACGGTGATCATACCACTCAATTTTATTTCCCCTTTAAGCTCCTTGGTATTCTGGAAAAATCATTTCTTTATGACTGCTGAGGAACATGGGTGTAAAATAAAGGCTCCTAACACAAGGAGTTGATGAGATACGTTGATTAATACGCTAGGTCAGCCAACATTCTATCCCTTCTCATCTTCTTGCGTTACGAAAATATACATTCTTAGTTTTTGCCTACGACAAATATTACAACATTCTTAGCATTGCAAATTTATGACATTCTTAGTATTACAAATTTCAGTCGGGATTATGATTATATGTGTACCTTGTATTGTATTCTGCTAATGTTCGTAGAATACAAAATAATCGGGTTAGATAAAATTTATTTAAAATTTGAACGAATTGCTGAGTCCAAACTCGGGTCTTAAAACAGGGCCCGTTTTGTAAATAAGTAATACAGGTAACACTATTTTTCTAAACTCGCCTCTAAACCTAAAATAATCCCCGCACTCCATTTTCCCACGCGCACAGAGATTTTCACAAAGCAATTTAGTAACGGCTATATAACAACGTCACGTTACTTCCGCTCTCTCTTTTATTAACACTTTCCAACATAGTTGAAAATTGTTTATGACTTTGTTCATTCTGTCTGTCTGTCTGCTCGTTCGCACGATAATTGCCGTAAAAATGACTTTATCAAAATGAAATTTTAGTATGCTGTTGAGACGGTCGGTAAGACATATGGGAATGTAAATGAATAATATCACCCAATTATATTTGGCTTGAACCCGGGTTGAAAAAGGGAAATACATTGAACACTATGGGATCCAATGTTCTCAAACATTTTTAACTGAAGTTAAAATTCACAAATTGCTTTGAAAATTGAAGAAAATATTAAAATTATCCCATAAACTATATGAAAAAAATTTCAGCAAAATATGTTAGGTAGTATTTTAAATAAAAATTAAAATATTAATTACACCCATATTATATGAAGATATAGATCACTTGATCCACTTCAAAATAAAATATGGCATCCATCTTTTTCTCCGAGTGTAAAAATCGTGATTTTTAAAGTTCTTCTACATGTATATTTAGTGTTGCATCCGTCCTAAAACCGCTTTCTTTGCGTATTTTCTGTGCATCTATATTCTGCTCCAACGCAATTATAATATTTTTTAGTTTAAATCATCAAACTTTGATTATTTCTACAACGAAACCTAATTTTAATGGATTCAGAATGTAAACAAGTGATTATAAGATGATTATTGTATAAAAATTGATGAATTTTTTTCACGCAAAATTATTTAGCTCTAGAGTCTGGAATAAAAGTGATATAAATGAAATATTCATTGCTTTTACATAGAGAGCCAGACGATTTATCGATGACGTCATTTGAATCAAGTTTATTTTTTCCGATGACGTTCTAAGTTTTCAAATATAATAAATTATTGTAGTACTGTGATAATTTAAAATATATCAGCGCTGAATGTATCGCATTTCGGACATGTTTAAATAAAATTGCATTTCATTTGGAAAGTGTTTTATAATCAATGCTTTACGCATGATAGATCATCCTTGTTATAAGATATTTCTCGGAAAATATATTAAAATTCAAAAAACAGCATCACTTAAAAATATGTCCTTTTATTAGAATGGGAAGATGATTGCATATTCATTAAAATTATTAGATTCGTGCGAAGCTTTAATTTGCCGATGCATGCATTAGGGATTATTTTCGAATGATATAAAACACGTATTTCTATGTACTTAAAGAAATATATGTGAAGTAATACTCTCTCTCTGTATATTTTTTGTATAATATGCAGTATCGCTTGTTTTTCCATATTTTCAATGGTGTTAAGATGGAAATAGTGATAATATTATCGATCGCTAAGGCAACGATTTGTGTGAAAATCGTTCAAAATTGCACTTACATATTAAGTAACTCTAAAACTAATTCGAATTTAAAAAATCTGAAGTGGGCGGCTTTTCCGAATGACAATATGTAAAATTAGTTCAAAGTACACAATTAACTTTTATTTCAAGCAACTCTAAATAGACAATTATCAATATTGATAGCTACCACAATAAGCAATATAATCCATATATTAAATTAGTTGAATAATTAATTCATCAATATGGACTCATTTTTGCTGATGTAATGTCTTTTTTGCAATTTTAACGATATTTTTGTCAATCTGGGATAAATATTACCAAGTTGGCGATATTTGAAGAGGGGTCACGTGATATCTTCATATACTGGTCACGTGATCTCTCCATATAAACGGTGTAATTATTATTTTAATTTTTATTTAAAAAAACTACTGAATATATTTTGCTGAAATTTTTTTTATATTTTTTATGGGATAATTTGAATATTTCATAAAACTTTCGAAGGAATTTGTGAATTTTAAATTTGCTTAAAAAATGTTTGAAAAATTAGGTGCCATAGGGTTCAATGTATTTCATTTCTTCAACCCGAGTTCAATCCAAAACTAATCGGGTGATATTATTCATTTATATTCCCATAGGTCCCACAGACTGTCTGAACAACATACTAAAATTTAATTTTGATAAAGTCATTTTTACGGACAGACAGACAGACAGACAGACAGAATGAACAAAGTCATAAACACTTTTCAATTATATTGTAAAGTGTTAAAAACAGAACTAGCACTGTTTTACAAAATGTCCCGCAAAACCATCCAAATCCAAAATAAAAGACTAAGTATGCTTATTATGCATAATTTTTAACGACGAAATGAATAACAACTACTCCAGTACTCTAATATGAACCGTTTTGGAAATATCTCATTTTATTTTAATTTTGACTAGATGGCGACTTTTTAAAATGCGTAAGGTACCTATTAAAAAAGAAGATGCATTAACACTACAAACTGGATGTAAAATCATGTAAGTACTCGTGTTAATTTGACCATATAACTCAATTTAACGGATTATGAGGAAGTCATGTTCTGCCCACATCAAATTTCTGTATTCCAAAAAATACATTTTATAGAAATACCCAACTTGTACCATCTATACCCAAGGTTAAGGGTAAAATCGTGCACTTACAAAAAAACATTTTACAGCGCAAAGCATGTTTTAAAAATGAATATTGAATTGAAAAAATATGTGAAACAGCTCAATTAATAGTCTTTTAGTTATTTTAATCCACATTTAATGGAAATAACTCCATAGATTACAATTTTCATATATCTACATTTTACAAGTAATTGTCGCGTAAACAATTTCTTTGTCATATATCATCGACATCATCTTTATCTTAAACACTTCGCATGATGCATTAAAGTGTAAAGTTAAAAATGAAAAAAAATTACATGTAAAACTAAAGTAGACTTTCATCAGCAGAATGAATATTAATATTTATTAAGTCATTAAATATAGAACAGACATATTACTTAAGTTTTTAAAACGTTGTTCTTAAAAAAAATTGTTATATCATCTATACCTGAAAATCATAAAACACTGTGTAATATCTCTAAAATATTGAGAGAGGTATTATGCCATTCATACCCAATGATCACAAGATGGTTAAAAGGTAACATGTTTACAGTCCTTCTAAACTATCATAATTATCCTATATTGTAACAAATCAAAGGTTGTTAGCTATAAATAACTTGGAAATAGATGGATTGAAAGTTAAATGAAGCAACAATTGTGTACCTCTGCATTTAATAGCATCAAACGCAATTATTTATGGATTACGCAGAGCGGAACTCTCCGCTAATTATTCATAAACTACTAAACGTAAAAAAATCATGCAATATCGATTGCGTGTTTGCAGTCATCTACATCTAACTTTATCCACATCTTTCTACATGCAACATCTTGCCGTCTGCAATATCTCCCCTTCTGCGACATATATCCCTATGTGGCATTGTAAGGATTAACAATTTCTATTCTCGACTTCTTATTTACCAAGCAGTGTCTTACCCGGGAAAAGAAGAGTCTAAATTTAAATAGCAACCTTGCAGATTGCGGACGGGAAGGGGAGCTGGCAACCAGATTCTTCAAATGCGTTGTGCGAAGCACGATTTGGAAAGTGGCATGTGTGACTGCAGTCGACGGTAGAAAGGTTGGACTATGTTCATTCTGATTTATTATTTATAAATTACGCTAATGGGTATTTATTTTATGAATTTCTACAGTTTTAAGAATAAGCTTGTTGTCTTTATCAAAATAGATCTGAGTGGTCATTCCGCCACCTTCACAACATCTCTATCTGTGCAACATATCTTCCTTTGTGACAACTCTCCCCCTGAGACATGTGTCCCTTTGCTTCAGAAGCCTCTCTATACGACATCGCCCCCTCTGTGATATCTCTTCCTATACGACATTACTTCCTCTGCGACGTGCCTCCCTTTGCGACATCTCGCCCTCTTCGACATCTCGCCTTCTTCCACATCTCGCCCTCTTCGACATTTCTCCATCTCTCCCTATGTGCCATTTATCCTATATTTACCCAACTATATATTATGAAGAAAGTAAACCATCAAGATCTTTGATGCTTTAAACCAATACTTTACTGGTTTGTTGCGACACCCTGATGTTGTTGTTGTTGAGACCCAGACCGTCCGACCTACCAGAAAGGTGTAAGGTAACTGTTTGGACGGGCGGGAAGTGCCACCCAATTTAGATCGGAACCCAATGGGGAGGCATTCACAGGGACCGTACCCCTCCTTCGCCTACCACCAACCTCTCGGAAGGACTTACGGACCCACATGTTTAACGTGATCGTACTCCGCGTGAACACGGCGGCTGTTTTGGCAGTGGCTGGAATCGAACCAGGGCCTACCGAGTGCAATTCCAGAGAGCTAACCACTGGGATACCGGGCCCGCGACACCCTGATGTGTCAAGGTTTAAATGCACTCAGAGTTAATGCACTCTAAGTTAAAAAATTGTGGATTACAAAACCATAATTTAGCACAATGTTTATAAATTTATCTGGAAAATAATAAAAAAAATATTTTTAATGCAATTGTGATAATTTACCTAACATAATTACATTTGAAAAATAATTTAGAGCACTATATATTTAACCCTAAGTATTTCAAAATAGTATGGATAGATGAGAAATCCCTTTATTTTTTGGAAAATAGCAAGTTTTTTGCGAAAAAAAGGAAACAATAGATTTAGAAAAACGGAGTCATGTAATCGAAGTTCCAAGAAGTGACTCTGAGAATTTTTGAAATTTTTGTAAAGCAGATAACCCACAAATAGCAAAGAGAGTATTATTAGTCATTCTTCCACAACATATATTTGGGGGCAAGGGTTTTCTACGTTATGGAAACAAATAAAATTGATTTTCCAGACAATATTACACGAATAAATATGGGTATATTTATAAAAAATAATATCTATATAAATCTATAAAAAATAATATCTATAAATCTATAAAAAATAATATCTATATAAAATAAATTGGCCATGCACATTAAGTACAAGTTAAAGTTTGTTTTTTTAAATATGTTTTATTGTCTTGCAAATTATAGAAGTCACTAAAAATGTTAAAATGAAGTTAATGTTTTTAGAATTATGTGTTATTTTATTTACATATTTTTATCACATTCTATATTATTTTCCCTCTGGGGTGTCACTCTTTATCTTATGTAATACTTGGTGTGTCAATCTATTATAACTAATATCCTAATATCCTAATAATATCCAAGTAATCTAAACTAAACGATCATACTGCATTTTGATAGCATCAAAAAAAGTTATTTACAAATTTCACGAAGTGGCACACTCTACTAAATATTCATAAGTTACTGAATGCAAATCTGATAGCACTTATTCACTATGATACACTTTGGTTATTGATTCAGGGATTATTGGTATTTTTAAGTTATTATGCAATTGTTTTATTATGACAAAAATTATTTAAACTCGTATATTGTACGTTGTACGAGTAATCTTCAAAAATTCTAATACAACTCATTCTACATATTTTGCTGTTTAAATTTTACATAGGTGAAAAATAGACTTCGTTGTAGAAATAATCAAATTTGGATGAACATTTAAATTCAAATATATTGTAATTGCGTTGTTTCAGTATGTAGATGCACAGAATTTAAGCAAAAATAAAGTGGTTTTAGGACGGATACAACACTCAATATGAATTAAAAAGAACTTTAAAAATCACAATTTTGAGACAAGATGGATGCCATATATCATTTTGAAGTGGGTCACGTGATCTTTTCATATCATGGTCACGTGATCGCTTCATATTAGAGGTGTTATTAATATTTTAATTTTTATTTAAAAAACCACTGAATATATTTCGCTGAATTATATTTTATGGAACACTTTGAATATTACCTAAAATTTTCGAAGCAATTTGTGAATTTTAAGTCCGAATAAAAAATGTTTGAAAATTAGGTACCATAGGGTTCAATGTATTTCATTTTTTCAACCCGGATTCAATCCAAAACTAATTGGGTGATATTATTCATTTATATTCCCATAGGTCCTACAGACCGTCTGAACAATATACTAAAATTTCATTTTTATTAAATCATTTTCACGGCAGCTATCGTACTAACGGACAGACAGACAGACAGAATGAACAATGTCATAAACACTTTTCAACTTAGTTGTAAAGTGTTAACAAAATGGGAAAGAAACGAAACTGTTGCAGAATTTTAATTCACTCATTTTAAACCTGTATATTTTAGAGATTTAAAAATACGTAGATTCAGCTTCTGAAAAAAATTTGTGTATAACAATTAACAAACTACCACAATGGCACCTTTTTTACAATTTTCTGGAACTGCTACAATGCGCCGTTTAAGCGCGAACATGCCAAATCTGGCTTTCATTTGCAGAAGCGAAGGGGAGATTCCGGGAGTTACTGGCCATGATTTTAAGATGGCTTAACAAAGGAAAGGCTACCTCTATGGATACTAACTCTTTGGCAAGTGGCAATACTGGCTGTTTGGTATATGTCTATATTTTAGTTAAGCAGTCAGCTGCTATAATTTGAGTAAATATACAATAAATGTGCTTGCAATTATGATGTACAATAAATGTGCTTGTACAAATGTAACTTATTGCATTTGTGTGTGAATGGCCTGGCCGTAAGGTCAATTGTATCCAGTTTACTAAGTTTAGAGTTATGTCACTTTTGTTTGACAGATCTAAGTACTTACAGATAGGCAATCCGTCAACCAAAGCTGATAAATCACTACAATAGAGTTTTAACTAAGGTTCATTACTTTAAAATGGAGCCGATCGAGACTTGGAACGCAACAGACATCATGACTTGGTACAAGTTTAGAATTCCGTCACTTTTGTTTGACAGATGTATGTAAGTACCCATAGGCAATCTGTCAGCCAATGACGATAAATTCGTACAATGGAGTTCTAACTAAAGTTCATTACGTTAAAATGAAGCCGATCGAGACTTAGAACTCTACAGACGTCATGACTTTGTATAAGTTTAGAGTTATGCCACTTTTGTTAGACAGATCTAAGTAAGTACGGATAGGCAATCCGTCAACCAAAGACGACAAATCCGTACAATGGAGTCCTAACTAAGGTCCATTACTTTAAAATGGAGCCGATCGAGACTTGGAACTCTACAGACATCATGATTTGGTACAAGTTTAGAGTTCCGTCACTTTTGTTTGACAGATGTAAGTAAGTACGCATAGGCAATCCTTCAACCAATGGCGATAAATTCGTACAATGGAGTTCTAATTAACGTTCATTACGTTACACTGGAGCCGATCGAGACTTAGAACTCTACATGCGTCATGACTTTGTATAAGTTTAGAGGTATGTCACTTTTGTGTGACAGATCTAAGTAAGTACGGATAGGCAATACGTCAACCAAAGACAATAAATCCGTACAATAGAGTTGTAACTAAGGTTCATTACGATAAAAAGGTGCCGAACGAGGCTTGAAACTTTACAGACATCATGATTTGTTATAAGTTTAGAGTTATGTCACTTTAATTTGATCGATCTAAGTAAGTACGGATAGGCAATCCGTCAACCAAAGACGATAAATCCGTACAATAGAGTTCTAACTAAGGTTCATTACTTTAAAATGGAGTCGGTCGAGACTTGGAACTCTAAAGACATCATGACTTGGTACAAGTTTAGGGTTACGTCACTTTTGTTTGACTGATGTAAGTAATTATCCATAAGCAATCCGTCTACCAATGGCGATAAATTCGTACAATAGAGTTCTAACTAAAGTTCATTACGTTAAAATGGAGCAAGATCGAGACTTAGAACTCTACAGACGTCATGATTTTGTATAAATTTAGAGTTATGTCACTTTTGTTTGACAGATCTAAGTAAGTACGGATAGGCAATCCGTCAACCAAAGACGATAAATCTGCACAATGGAGTTCTAACTAAGGTTCATTACTTTAAAATGGATCCGATCGAGACTTGGAAATCTACAGATATCATGACTTGGTATAAGTTTAGAGTTATGTCACTTTTGTTTGACAGATCTAAGTAAGTACGTATAGGCAATCCGCCAACCAAAGACGATAAATCCGTACAATAGAGTTCTAACTAAGGTTCATTACGTTAAAATGGTGCCGACCGAGACTTGGAACTTTACAAACGTCATGACTTGGTATAAGTTTAAAGTTATGTCACTTTTATTTGATCAATCTCAGTAAGTACGGATAGGCAATCCGTCAACCAAAGACGATAATCCGTACAATAGAGTTCAAACTAAGGTTCATTACGTTAAAATGGTGCCAATCGAGGTTTGGAACTCTACAGACGTCATGACTTTGTATAAGTTTAGAGGTATGTCACTTTTGTGTGACAGATCTAAGTAAGTACGGATAGGCAATACGTCAACCAAAGACAATAAATCCGTACAATAGAGTTGTAACTAAGGTTCATTACGTTAAAATGGTGCCGAACGAGGCTTGAAACTTTACAGACATCATGATTTGTTATAAGTTTAGAGTTATGTCACTTTTATTTGATCGATCTAAGTAAGTACGGATAGGCAATCCGTCAACCAAAGACGATAAATCCGTACAATAGAGTTCTAACTAAGGTTCATTACTTTAAAATGGAGTCGGTCGAGACTTGGAACTCTACAGACGTCATGATTTTGTATAAGTTCAGAGTTATGTCACTTTTGCTTGACAGATCTAAGTAAGTACGGATAGGCAATCCGTCAAAAACTAAAGATGATAAATTCGTACAATAGAGTTTAAACTAAAATTCATTACGTTAGAATGGAGCCGATCGAGACTTAAAACTCTACAGACGTCATGACTTGGTATAAGTTTAGAGTTATGCTACTTTTGTTTGACAGATCTAAGTAAGTATGGATAAGCAATCCGTCAACTAAAGACGATAAATCCGTACAATGGGACGTATACTACATACGGATTGTATGATAAATCCGTACAATCCGTATGTAGAGTTCTAACCAAGGTTCATTACTTTAAAATGGAGACGATCGAGACTTGGAACTCTACATATGTCATGACTTGATAATCAAACAATTGTGGATTAAATGTTTTGAGATAAGTTAAAATTGTTGACAAGAAATTTCTAAAATGGAAATTTACAATGTTTTCTAATTTATCTGTACGATAATTTAAAGGAAATATAATGCTATTTTGGGTCTTTTATATATCTTACAAGAAATTTAGATCATTATTTTCCAAAGTTAATTTTTTTCAAAATATCAACGGAGAAGAAATCCCTTTAGCTCTTGGAAAATAGCTATTTTTCTCAGAATGAAGACCTAATTGATTTGCAAAGCAGTGGAGTTATGAAACTGGAGTTCAAAGAAGTGATTTTGGATACTTCTAGATATTTTGTAGAACATATTTATTACGTTATTCTTCCACAATATATATTTGCGAACAAGGCTTTTCTATAATGGCAAATATGAAATTGAATAAAAGAGCTTCTTTGAAATTTTTGGTTGAGAAATGCGATATGTATTAAAAATAAGACATCACATAAAAAATTGTGCAATGTCTATTAAGTTCAAATTTAAATTTGTCTTTTCTAATATTTTTCGTTTATTTTTGCAACATTTATAGGAATTATTAGTTTTTAATCTTATGAAAAACAGAGGAACTTATATAAAAAACATCAAGTTGTATTTTTTTTTACTTTCCCTACATACATAGTATAATGCATAGGGAAGTATTGTGATGGAGTCGAAAATTCGAATTCGAGTTTCGACGGAATAACACGTTTCAAGCGTACCTAAAATCGAATTGCACGTTTTAAAGATGATGGATGTGTGTGTGTATGTATTTTATGTTAGTGTGTGTATGTTTTATGTTAGTGTGTGTGTCTGTGAGACTGTAGAATCGATATCTCATTAACGAATGGAGCATTTCAAAAGGGATTTGGTACGATTATTATAAATCAGTAAATACTGGAATTCTATTGATTTTAAACGCAATTGAATGTTCAAAAGGCACACTTCATACAATTTTCGAATGAATTTTTAGGAAAATCCTAAAAAGTAGGACCTTCAATAATAATAGTAAATAAATATCCATTTTCGACGTAATTTTTTTATTAGGAAACGAATGATGCAAAACAGTAAAAATGTTAAAATTAAGTTAATGCTGTTAGAATTAAGAGTTTTATTTCCTTTTCATCTTTTTTATACAATTTACTTTATTTTTTACATGGAGTGTCACCCTTTATCTTAAGTAATACTAGGTCTGCTGCATTGATGAAAAAGTTTAAAGTCAAGCAGTTCCAACACTCTGGGGTTACTTCAATGGCCCGAAGAACAAATAAAATATCCAGCGATTCCTTTTATTTCCCCTAAAATATAGGAAAATATTGGATTAGGGTCGCAAATCTGATATCCAGTTTTTGATGGATTTACACATTTCGAGACATCTAATTCCCATTTCTAGTGTGACTTCCGCGTGTGTGTCTATCTGTATGTCTGTAAAATGTATGTATCTATTCTAGTTCAAAAACTATTCGAAATTCCACAAAATTTGTCCGTTATTTGTTTGTAAGTCATTTGTGGGTTACCTAGATACTGATCAGCTTTTGGTTACGATTCTGAGAAATGGAACAGACTTTTTTTGTGATTGACCCGAAAAAATCGTCAAAATCTGTAATAAGAGACTAAACAGCTTAAAAATCGTTATCAAACCAGGTATTGATCACACAGAAAACATTATTAGAAATATAATTTAAATCCATCTAGTCAACCGGGTTATTAAAGTCCATAGGGGAGAGCTAGCTGTCAACATAAACAGACTTGAAATAAGTTGAAAATGTTTCAACAATATCCTTAACATTAATCATATCATTTTACCGTCGTAAACTATTTGACCCTAAAATGCAACATTTTGCCTTTCTGATTTTCAAAACTGGGATTACAATCACTGCGATTACAATTTAACATACGATTAACATCAGCAATACTAGGGGGTTCAGACCCCTGCTCACTAAGCTTCGCTAACCCCCGTAACTCACTACGCGAGCTATTTCAAGACAAACAGAAGTTTAAATCGGTAAATAGTTTATTTAATCGTGTTACTCTATTAATTCTCTATATATCTGCCGTATTTCATATTTTTGTATGCTACAGTTTTTGCAGTACGAGACGGTAAAATTCAATAGACGTGCCAATACAAAAGAACATTTTTCATTTCACAAGTGCATGAAAAGTATAATATCTCATAAACTACGTCTAAATTGAAACAAATGGGGTTCCGTCATGAAAAAATTCAACTATGTAGGTCAACTATGCCAGCAAGTATTCAACTATGCCAGCAAAAATTCGTGTTCTTGCAATTATTTGGCTATCCAGGACGGGAACTCGCAGCTCAAATATTTTGTCTTTGATTTTGATATTAAATATTTCTTGAACTACAATATACACTCTTTTGCCAAAAAAAAAAATCACCATGAAGAAAGTTACTGTTTTTATTGAAATTAAATATGGGTACAGCTCATATACAGGTAATGAAATTATTACAATATCAAGGCCGCAGAATCTATCAATGGTTAGCAATTGCACATTGAATTTTCAAATCAGTAATTGGTGAAACCGCCCTTGGCGGAAATGCATGCTTGTATACGTCTAGGTAAGGAGTGATGAAGTTTCCTAATGTCATCTTCCGATACCTACTGCCTAGAATTCCTCAATTGTGCTCTAGATCTGTTACATTTCGGGGTGCCCAAATTTGGCTGCCTAGCATGTCCCATACATGCTCATTTGCTGAAAAGTATGTTGACCCTGATGGTCAAAGAACAGTATTAATAGCACGGAGATAGTCCACAAATATGCGAGCCGTATGTGGTGTGGTATTATCTTGTTGGAAAATGACCCCAGAATGACGTGCAATGACGGGTAACGCAAACGGTCGCAGGATTTCATCAACATATCATTGAACTGTTAAAATTGTATGCAGGATGACTAGGGGCATCCTGCTGTCGTAAGAGATAGCGCTCCACACCATCACACCAGGTATAATGGCTGTGTGCCTGTGTAAACAAAGGCGGATTGCGACCGCTGGCCCTGGCGCCTCCACACACGTACCCGATGGTCATCTGCTGAAAGACTGAAGCGTGATTCATCGTTGGACATTAAGCGATGCCAGTTTGTTGGCAACCATGATACTCGTCTATGGCACCACTCCAAACGACTTTGTCGATGTTGTGGGGTTATGGGCAGACGTCTTAAAGGCCGCCCTGAGCGTAACCCCACCTCAGCCAAGCGCGTGAGATGATGGAAGGTACCACGGGTGGTATGGAAGAGGCTGTAGCACGTTGAATGGCGGACACTGGTGCCGTTGGGCCAGTTCGGGCCTGTCGCACAATCATATGATCTTGCCTCGCATTCGTGCACCTTGGCCTTCCAGAGCCTTCATTCCACCGATCAGTTCCTTGCAGCAACCACTGCTGCCAGTACCTTTGAACAGCAGTATCCGTTCTGTGCAGGTGGCGGCCTATTGCTCTGTATGACCAGCCAGCTGCACGCATCCCTACTATACGACCGCATTAGAACTAGTCTAATTGCTTATAAGGTTTTCGGCAACGTCGTAACGGCATTATTGGCTGTATCTCCATGAGACTGCAACGCCGATAACGAACAAAGATAAACCGTCTAAATTTTTAACCTGTTTTATAGGATGCTAGTTGAGCAGTAGAAACGCGCGCTATGGCCGAAGTTAATACTCATTGACCTTCCAAATTTAATCATTTGCATACTTGGTATAAAGAAATTTGCATGCGAAATTTCGAGATGATCAGATAATTTTTTAGGGGTGCTTCGTTTTTATTTTTGCAAAACAGTGTATATCGAAAAACGGTTTATTTCAGCTCATTTCCCAAACCTTTTTCTACAAGTGTGCCAAATTTCTTATTTTTGTATGCTATAGTTTTTGCGTTACGAAACAGAGAAACTTGAAGAACGAGATATTGCCAGACAGTGGCGGCGACGGCGTCAGCTACATTTTTAATATAGAAATATACTTGTTTATATACCATTTTAATTTTAACTTTGAGAATTTTCCTAAAATTTTTAAACTGGTTCAAGGTAGATATATCTTTAAATTTTTCAACCTCTTTTTAAATCTTGCATTTGCCCTGATATACCAAATTATATCAAAAGCAAACCGACCCGGATATTTTCTGCGACGCATTATCTGTTTAGGAAAACACATGTCAAATGCAGAATAAATACAATCATAAAAGACTCTAAATGCATCATTAGCATCATAAAATGAGTTTCAAATATTTCAATCGATACCCCTTAAAATCATATAAAACGCACCAAAATCCCCATGCTTAAAATTATTTAATTGCTAACATTAAAATCACACTTAACCTTATCCAAAATTATCTTGAAATAATAAGAGACGAGAGATAAACGTCTCCCAAGAATAAAATTTCATCAGAATAAAATTAAGAATTCCAAGAATAAAATTTCATCAGAATTAAATTAAGAATTCCAAGAGTAAAATTTCATCAGAATAAAATTAAGAATTCCAAGAATAAAATTTCATCAGAATAAAATTAAGAATTCCAAGAATAAAATTTCATCAGAATAAAATTAAGAATTCCAAGAATAAAATTTCATCAGAATAAAATTAAGAATTCCAAGAAAAAAATTTCATCAAAATAAAATTAAGAATTCCAAGGATAAAATTTCATCAGAATAAAATTAAGAATTCCAAGAATAAAATTTCATCAGAAAATTTCATCAGAATAAAATTAAGAATTCCAAGAATAAACTTAAGAATTCTAAGAATAGAATTTCATCAGAATAAAATTAAGAATTCCAAGAATAAAATTTCATCAGCGCGAGAAATATAAAGTATTAGTATCAAAATTAGGCGGGGGGGGGGGGGGGGTCTAAAATTATGTCTTTGCAATTATAAGCATTTTTGTAATAGTGAAAACTAAAAAACGCGTAATATTTCTATATTAATATGATGACAATTACTAAAAGCATGTAAAGGTCAATTAATGTATGGGATGTTAACATCATCTATAATTAATAAGTCATGATCCAGAAAATCATCCCTAATCTAATATACAATAAACTTCATTATATGCTCAAAACTGCGATGCGAGTATAAAATAAGCCACACATAAGTAGTAAGAATCAACTGCCGTACCGTGCTGAAAACACAGGTTCTCGTTAGATCACCGAAGTCAGGCAGCATCGGGCGCGGTTAGTACTTGGGTGGGTGACCACCTGGGAACACCGCGTGCTGTTGGCACATTTCGTCGCGGTATCTTGGTGGTTTGCGCGCTGGATTTGCACGCTGCCACAACTGCCGCCGTGTTCATGCGGAGTACGATCACGTTAAACATGTGGGTCCGTAAGTCCTTCCGAGAGGTTGGTGGTAGGGGAAGGAGGGTACGGTCTCTGTGGATGCCTCCCCCACTGGGTTCCGGTCTAACTTGGGTGGCACTTCCCGGCCGTCCAAACAGTTACCTTAAAACTCTCTGGTAGGTCGGACGGTCTGAGTCTCAACAACAACACATAAGTAGTATCTGGTAGAAGAATTATTTTAAGCCAAAGAGATTCACTGTAAACATAAACAATGAAAAGGTCAGTAACTTAAAATATCATATTTTAAAACGACATATTACGCCCGCGTAGATGACGAATTTCGTATTTAGAGCGTAAAACGCCATCGTATTAGAACATAGCGACCAATGGGCTGACCGTCGGGCCCAAAGTATAATATTCACCCGCGCAGCGTGCTAAGTCGTGTTTATGTGCTTTTAAGGGCGTAGTTCGTCCACTTAGCCAGCCTAGAACAGCCGCGAGTGTGCTATCGCAGCGAGCGACTAATTTCTTTAAAAAATTGCATGACTGAATTTAATTAACTTATTTTAAATATTCAACCTGTTAACTTGGCCTGTTTCGTTAACTTGGCATCACTTTTGCAATTTTTACGATATTTTGGTGAATCTGGGGCAAAATATGGCGAACTTTCAATTTGGCTAAAATAGGGTCACGTTCGCCAAGCGTTACATACAAACGGGAAGAAGAGCATTTCTCGTATAACTGACTGTTGGCGTTAAAATACAAAAATATTGCACAAAATATCTTCTCTAGTGAATGGAACGAACTAGATTTACGAGGAAGTTGTTAACAAATTTATCGCATAATATTACATATGAAAAGTGAACATATTGCATAATAGTTGATACTTTTCTAATGTGATTTTTTTCATACATTTATTTGAAAAAGTACAAATTCTTGAGAACGAACGGTTCATGCCATCGTTCTAAAATTTAAGTCAACAGCTTTTTGATAATAAAATACGTAAGAAATGATTATTTACATAACATTATTGAAAGTTCTGGTTATTTGAGGATTTTTAAAAATGTCCTTCAAAAATTCTTCTAAAATATTCTTCCAAACATTTGATTGCTTTTAAAATCAATAGGTCTTCAGTATTCATTGATTGTAATTTTGTATTAAATTTCGTTCTAAATGCCCCATTCGTTTGCGAGATATTCTCCATAAACGCATACACACACACAGACATCGGGCCAATGGCCGTACCGTGCTGAAAACACCGGTTCTCGTTAGATCACCGAAGTCAAGCAGCATCGGGCGCGGTTAGTACTTGGTGGGTGACCACCTCGGAACACCGCGTGCTGTTGGCCATCTCGGGTGCGGTATCCCCGTGGTTTGCGCGCTAGATTTGCACGCTACCACAAATGCCGCCGTGTTCATGCGGAGTACGATCACGTTAAACATGTGGGTCCGTAAGTCCTTCCGAGAGGTTGGTGGTAGGGGAAGGAGGGTACGGTCCCTGTGGATGCCTCCCCCACTGGGTTCCGGTCTAAATTGGGTGGCACTTCCCGGCCGTCCATACAGTTACCTTACACCTTTCTGGTAGGTCGGACGGTCTGGGTCTCAACAACAACACACACAGACATCACCTCAAAAACGCTCGATTCTAGCTGAGATGCTTGAAACGTGTTCTTCCGTCGAAAACTCGAATTGGAATTCTCGACCCCGCCAGAATATTTTCCCTATATTATTATAGTATGTATATAAGGAAAGTAATGAGTTAATTTAAATATTTGTAATAGGATTTATGTCAACATATTTTGCTTATATCAAGTGCAGCATTTATTTTATAGCTGATTCGAATACTTGATATTAATTTATACCAATATAGAAATGATCTTATTGCATAATGAATCAAATTCCTTTACTAGTGTTGACAGTCTCTCGTCTAAATAGAAGATTCTAAATGTTAAATAAAAATTATTATTAAATAAAATTAATTAGTATTATAACAAATTAGTAATAATTAATTATTAGCGTCGAATGGAATAGATTTAGTTTTGCCTAATGATTGAAGTGAAATATTTCCTCTTAAAATCATAATTTAAGCAGAACGCACATGCAGAATTCACGCAGAGTAAATTTACCTGGAAAGAAAATAATTATAGATAATATTAATTCAGGGAAACCTTGGAAATCTCAATGGTTCAGATCCTAATTAGTGATAATAAAATCTCTTGAGATATTTATTCTCCACGATCTAATTTAATTAATTTACAGCAATTTGTCTAAATAATGTGTTTTTTGCCGATATCAACGCTATGTCATTTTTCTTTTCATTTTTAAAGGGACTGTAATAAGTAAACTTAAAAAATTTCTTAAAGATCATGTTAGAAACTTTAAAAATAAATTAGATAATTGAAAAGATCAAGCTTCAGGAAGTTTTGAAACAGTTACCTTACACCTTTCTGGTAGGTCGGACGGTCTGGGTTTCAACAACAACAACAACACACACACATTGGGGGTTTGTACTCAATAGCATAATTGTGTCGTATCAATCATCCAGAGCAATTTCAGATATTTAAGCACTTTCAAAAAGTCCAGCGTTCCCGTATGTAACTTTCTAATTAATATATCAAAAGCAACACATTTAATATGTAGCGATGTGTGATTTAATTTTCCAGATATAATTGTTCAAGATATATTGCTTTCCTTATATACTTAGTATAATGTATAAGGAAAGTATTGTGACAAGACGAAAATTTGAATTCGAGTTTTCGACACGAGAGCAAGTTCCAAGCATCCCTAAACCCGAATCGAACGCTTTTAAGGTGATGTATGTGTGTGTGTCCGTCAGCCTGTGGAGACGATATCTCACAAACAAATGGAGCGATTTAAATGAAATTTGGTACAAAATTTTTAATAGGTGAATACAGAAAGCCTATCTTTTTAAAACGCAATTGAATGTTTGGAATTCCCTCAAAATTTTTAATGAAATTTTGAAAAAATCACCAAAGCGTCCATTAAACCAAAGCGTCCAATAAAGTTATGTAAATAAACATGTCTTATGTAATTTTTAATTAGAAGACGATTGACATAAACTTCAGAACGCTTGAATGAATCGTTTAAGACATATTGAACATTTTTCAAATAAATTTATCAAAATATCACATAAAATTGAAAAAAGCATTAATTATCTCTCTATATTAAAAAAAAAAGTAGTTGACTTCGCCGCTGTCTGACAAATGTCTCATTCCTCGAGTTTTATTGCTTGGTACCACAAAAAGTATAGCATACAAAAATATAAAATTTGGTATACTTATAGAGTAAGTCAAGCCAAGCCAAGCATTAGAAGGGCAAATGAGTACCTGACACTAAGGAATTTTGTGTTTTAACCTCCCTTTGGAGAAAACGCTGAAATAACACGCATTTTATTTATATATATATTGTACTTTAAGAAATCGGTCAAAGGCAAAATACTTGAGCTACGAGATCGCGTCCAGGGCAGGCTAACTATAGCAAAACCACGAAATTTTGCAAGCACGTACCAGGAATATTTGCAGTCACTTACATAATTTAATTTTTGCAGGACGGAACCCATTTTTAACACTTTACAACAAAGTTGAAAAGTGTTTATGACTTTGTTCATTCTGTCTGTCTGTCTGTCTGTCTGTCTGTCTGTCTGTCTGTCTGTCCGTTAGCACGATAACTGCCGTAAAAATGAGTTTATCAAAATGAAATTTTAGTATGTTGTTCAGACGGTCTGTAGGACCTATGGGAATATAAATAAATAATATCACCCAATTAGTTTTTTATTGAACCCGGGTTGAAAAAATGAAATACATTGAACCCTATGGGACCTAATTTTTCAAACATTTTTTAAGTAAATTTAAAATTCACGAATTGCTTCGAAATTTTTAGGAAATATTCACATTATCCCATAGAATATATAAAAAAAAATTCAGTAAAATATGTTAAGTAGTTTTTTAATTAAAAAAATTATTTAATATAGGGAAAAAAACAAATTCAATTAAATTCTGACTTTGGGATATCTTCCAGAAAGAAAAGAGACAGATATTATATAATAAATATCTCTCCATTTGTTTAAACGTTTTGCATATGGGAGTGGCTTCATATTTTAAAATAAATTTGGTAGATAACAATTTTTCATTTTTTTTAAATTTTATATAACTCTTCTTGATATTTAATTGATGGCATTTTAAATGCACTTTCCTACGTCCTAGAGAGTTAAAATTTGGTACACAGCTTAAATTTGTTGAACATTTTATTCGACAAAAATTTGATGGATCTTTAAATATAGATCATACATTTTTTTCGAAATGGCCTGAAAATAATCCCCGTTCACTTCTATAAATCATTGGTGTAATATTGTTAAAAATTCTGATGTGGACAGCACATGTCTTTCTCTGCAGACTCATATTCGTTCTCTTTATTTATTCAATGATAATTTGAGTTTATCTGCACAACATAAGTATTTTAAATGACATTGAATTTACACGTTAAACTTAAATTTGGTTCTCATTTGATAGCTGGACTTATTGTCAAAGGTGGCGTAGCGAAAACGCGAAAAAACTAGAATATCTCAAGAACGGCTAGTCCTAGAGTAATGGGGTTAGTCTTATTCTTTTTGTTGTCAAAAATCACATATAAAATAGGAATTTAATTGATATAATTGAGCACACGTAGTCTTTTATTTTTATATATAACGATTTTTGCTGGCCATTTCGCAAAAATAGCCCGTTCCTTTTTCCCGAATCGTAGTAGAATAACCTACAAATGATTTATATACAAAATTTTGTTAAATTTGGTATATAAATCACTTGTAGGTTATTGAAATATTATACTCCAAATTTTGTTAAATTTGGTTCATTAGTTTTTAGCTAGAGTGGATAAAGGCAATTTCTGCGGCCATTTCGCAAAGAAGGCAGATTCTTTTATTGCGAATCGTACTATAATCTAATGAACATCAGGATTTCCCACAAAAAACATACCTACCAAATTGTATGAAATTCGGTCCATTAGTTTTTCAATTAGAGTGGATGTAATATCCACACAGACACACAGAAACATACACAGATACACCCTTGCACACACAGATGTCTTCCTAAAAGTAGTTTTTTCGTGTTCTAGAAGTCCCAAAACGTGTAGATCCTTTGAAAATTCGAGTTCCGATCTTCGGCACGATTCCAATACTTTGAGTACATACACATACACATATATATTATCTGTGTATCTAAATTCCGTGCCTATGCAATTACAATAGTTGTGATTTTAAATGATCCCTAAACTTTTATTATTTCTTCAAGGAAGCCTAATTTTAACATATGCAGAATGCAAATATCTCAAGCGATTGTAAGATGAAATACATAAGAATTGCTGAATTTTTTTCACGCAAAATTATTTAGCTCTGGAGTCTAGAATACAAGTTATATGAATGAAATATTCATTGATTTTGCATAAAGAATCAGATGATTTATATTTCGATACAGTTTTAAATATTTAAGTATAATAAATTACTGTAGTACTGTGATAATGTAAAAGATATTACCACTGAATGAATCACATTTTAAAAATTTTTAAATGAAATTACATTTCAGTTGGAAAGTGTTTCATAATCAATGCTTATGCATGATTGATCTTTCTTGTTTTATTTCGATGCAGTTTATGAGATATTTCACTTTTTATGCACTTCTGAAGTAAAAAATGTTCTTTCGTATAGGTACATCCATCGACTTTCTCTGTATATTTCCCTAGTTATGTAAATAGTATTAACTATGTTCACTTTTCATATGCAATAATATGCGATAAATTTGTTAACATCACTCTCGTGGATCTAATTTGTTCCGTTTAAGAGAGAAGATAATTTGATTAATAGTTTTGTATCTTGATGCCTAACAAACACTCCGTCAATAGTCAATTATCAACTATAAGAATAACTTATTCCTCGTCATTAACGCCTAATAAAAAATTTGGGGACGAAATTGATGGGATGTCGCCAGCTTTTTACCTTTCTTATATGTTTCCAAATTGACTAAAATGACGTTAATGGTAGGTAATGATTGCAAATTTTGAATTCCGTCATATAACGGGCATACATACCATATATAAGAAATACTCTTCTCTCCATTTGTCTGTAACGCTTACCGATACATTTGGTAAGTTTGGTGAATAATCTAGCAAAATATATCGCAAACTTTGCAATATTTCACCCCAGATTATCGGAAAGAGTTCTTCAAAATTGCAAAAATGACGCCAAGTTAACGAAAATGAAGCCAAATCGATAAATCAATTATAAATATATTTTAATATATGGACTATCAAGGATGCTATCAATATTGATAATTGTTAATTTATAGTTGCGTGAAATAAAAGTTAATTGGGTACTTTGAACAGTTTTTATATGCTGAAATTCGAGTGTTTCCAATTCTGTCCCAGCAGCTCAACAGAATAGCGTCGTCTGACCAGTAAGAAAATCCGTGGTTTAATTTCCAGTTGGAGTGGCAAGATTATTTAAAATGACGCTCGAACGAATTAACCCTGCAGGTTAGTACAGCAATGTTGGTGATCTGAAAGCTATGCACGGATTCAGTAGGCTCTGACATATTGGCATATTGAGCACCGATTTCAAAATCAAAAGACCAACGGCAACACAAGATACTAACTTGAGTAAAAATAGTAGCATCAGAAAACTAACCTGTAGTAAAAAGTAGCAAGAATTGGTTGCTTAGATTGTCCATATGCACGCCAATCTAACATTAGCTGGAGGAGAAAGCAGAGTTCACTTCGATGATAAGAGCTTGCAATTCCGCCCCAGTAGCTCAATGGTGAAGCTTTGGCTGGCCAGTGCAAATCATATGGTTCGGTTTCAGGTTGAAGCAGAAAGGTTCTCCGCAAATTTTAAATGTAAAAGCGAATGAAATTATTTACGGTATTTGCAGTTCTCAACATATTGCTCATTTTAGATTAAAAATAAAAATAATATTGTTACGAATATGAAAAAGGCTGAATGGCTATTTTACTCCCCACAAGGAGAAAACATTTTCACAGGCAACCATCGACCTTTCTGGTAGGTCGGACGGTCTGGGTCTCAACAAAAAACAACAACAGGCAACCATCGCTATTATGCGAATGTATGGTTTCCTTACCTTGACGACATTTTCGTGATCTGGATATCTGATTTGGCGAAATATTGCTTAGTTACCGACTTTTGGCGAGTTTCAGAATTTATTAGAAATGTCTAGATTTATTTATTAGTTTGTATGATACATTCTCTTTTTGGAAACTTGTCTGAGGAGAGTATATATTAGAGTCATCATCCATTTGGACAGAGTTGACGTAATATGAGCCAAAGTGAATGAGATACGACAGTGTTTTAAGAAGAGATTTCACTATTTTGTTAGTTAATTGAGTATTTAATTGCTGTTTCATTGAACTTGAAAATTGCTTCGTAATCTTGCAATATAGCTATAATTTTATTAGCTGTAAATTTTTCCTGTTTATGCTGAATTTTGCTCTTAAATAAAAGCGTTAGTTATCCAAAATTTCTTATTCATTTTGTATCGGAAGAGTACACCCCCCTATTTGACAGGATGCATCGTAACAATATCATAAAATGGGTGCATTCTAAGTAATTAAGAAATTAATGCATTCGTGTTTAAAAATTGTCACGAGCCGTTCTGGAGAAATTAAAAAATTTACTTACCACATAGAGTGCAATATTTCTCGAATCAATTGAGTCAGTCAAATTAAATGATTTAAGTCCAAATATTTTTTTAAAAACTATAATTTAAGCTGAACGTACGTGCATCCAGAGTAAAGATAACGACAAACGAAATAATTTTAAAAGATATAAACTTTGGAAAAGGACGAAAATCTTATTGCTTCATATCCTAATTAGTGATAATAAAGTCTCTTGAGATTTTTAATTATTCACTTCCTAATTTAATTAATTTAAAGCAATATGTTTTCTTGCGGATTTCAAAGCTACGCAATTTTCCTTCTCGTGTTTAAAATGCTTGTAATAAGTAAACATTAAACTTTTGCTAAGGACTAAGTTAGAAATTCTAAAAGTAAATTATCTAATTAAAAAGATCAAGCTTTGGGAAGTTTTGAAATCACATTGGGGACTTAAATTCGATTGTATCGTATGAATCCCATACACAATCATCCGGAACGATTTCATATATTTAAACTGTTTGGAATAAAATTCAGTGTTGCCCTATTAACTTTTCTAATTTAAGTATAATATGTCTAAGACAAATTTAATATGTATTGCTTGTATATTTACTTGCAGATAAAAATGCTAGAAAATTATGTTCGTTTCTTCAAATTGGACCATAAAATGTTTTAAATTTCTTTACCATGCATAGTGTGTTAGAGAAATTAGAAGCCTTTTCCGAGAGTATTACATATGCTTAGTATATGTATAATACAACTATTAGGATCAAGAACCCAGCACTGCGATTTTATTGGACCTACACATTTCTAACATATCTTAATGCAAATTAACCATTTTTACTCTTTCTCTACATAAATAGTATAATATATAGAGAATATATTGTAGAGTCGGAAATTCAAATTCGAGTTTTCGAAGGAAGAGTTCTTTCAAGCATCCTTGAAATTGAATCGAACGTTTTTAGGTGATGTCAGTGTGTATGTATATGAGTGTGTGTTTGTGTATGTGCATTTGTGTGTGCATTTGTGTGTGCGTTTGTGTGTGTGCGTTTGTGTATGTGGGTGTGTTTGTGTATGTTTGTGTGTTTGTTTGTGTATGTTTGTGTGTTTGTGTGTATGTGTGAAAGAGAAAGAAAAAGAGAGAAAATAGTGAAAGAGAGCGAGACAGGGGGAGAATCTAGATAGTGGCATCTTTTAGAAGTTAAAGGCGGCCTCACATCGTCAAGATATGCAACGTGAAAACAAAAATACAGGAAAAGAATGGAAATTATCGAAATAAGATGAAGGTTGCAAATGAAATCGAAAAATTACATTTATTAATATTAATTAAGATTTCAATACAGAAGGAAAGAAAGGACAATTATCATATGTGTTAACAACGTTAGCTTGTTTAGATTCCAAAACTTTTCCTGTTCTACTTAGTTTTCGTTCCAACGGAGTGTCTTGCAGTTAGTTGAGAATTTGCAATAAATGGTCTTCAGAAGACTGGTTGGAGCAACGTTCGTCATTAATAGAAATAGGACGAACCATGTGTCCTGCCGGTTTTACCCCAAATTCATGGTATTGATACCCCTTTTTTCTCCATTCTGGTACCATTATCTCGTAGTACGCTCTACGACAGTAAAGTTTAGTAGCAGATTCAGTATAGAAGGCAGATATTCTAGAATCAGAAACGAAGAAGCAGAAATAATATTATCGCTGAAGGATTTACATGACACTTTTGCAAGAGAGTATAATCTCTTCCCAGCAAAGAGGCATTACTTGTCAGCCAAAGTATTGATCAAATTTGTGATATTATTTTGGGCGGTGAATGCTTTGGTATATGATCGAAAGATAGGCTCTTCTTTCAAAAGCTTATGGAAAACTCTCTTCTTCCTAATACCTTTCAATCCGAGAAACTGTGTTACAACCTATGATTGAATGGGCGAATATTAACTGAGAGCACATATGACTCCCAAGGGTTTCCGTCAGACATTTTATGCCATACTCTTAGGAGCGCCATTAGCTTTGGACTATCTGATCTGAAGTAAAGGTCTTTACTATCTGGTACTGCATAGTAAAAGGTAAGCGCAGTTGTTTGTACAAGATATGCTTTTACTATGTTTACGTCAGCATCTGCAACTGCATTGAACACAGTATAGTGCCTTTTCTGGGTTCAGCACTTGTCATCTTGGTCAATCTCTATAATGAAGTCAGTATAAAACTATGCAACTTCAGAATAGTTTTTCCTCCATCAAGGATGTAGTACTCAGTTATTAATACAAATCTAGGATGCCATTCGCTGTATGTTCACAGATGTCTTGGGCTACTATGCTTTTTCAGCCTGTCTGAATAAATTTTTGCTTTCAAAAAGAGCAGGAGAGAAAGTACTAAGTGCGTAATACATAACTTCCACCAACTATATATTTCTGGTTTGTGCGATAACTATGAAACATTGAAAGAAGTGCAAAGTCAATTATTCGATTAGGGTTCTCGTTTTATCCTTTAGACCGAATATTGTTGTTAATATAGACTGTCCGGTCAATGTTTGCATTATCTTGCAGCCCACTTCCTAGTGTACACCATCCTGAGCTGTAACGCCAATAAAAATGTTCTTTAACGGAGTGTCTGGAAAAAAGGTGAGCCCCGATAACTTTAGAATTTATTTTCTACGTCTACTGGCGGTCGTTTAGTAGTTGAACTTATACGGGCTAATTCCCTTGCATGTAACTCAACGAACAGACTAATTCCACTTTGCAACTACATATTGACTCCATCTCCGGAGTCTAAATTACCCCCGGGTAGTAGTTCACTTTAACAGAAGATTTGTACTCATGCAGAACTCAACTCAGAACTTATACTTTTTTTAACTAGTGTAAATGCTGAAACAGAACAAATCATAAGGAACTACGAAACATATCCATGTCAATGTGGCACACATGCATAACAGTTCGGTTTGCCGAACTTCTACCGTACGAAGCCGTTTATTAGAAAGTCAGTTAATTCAGCAAAAAGTGCCAGCTGGCAAATCAGCCTTCTTATACGGATATCGGCGCCTGTGCAGAACTCCGTCCAAGCATTTGCATAGCAGGCGTTGCCACATATCAGCAAGGTCCTTTTTTATCCTTACTTCCGTCAAATCTTTGGTCTGTTCAGATGTCATGTATCACAAGTCCGTGACCGCCTGCATTGCTATGTTGTACCTCATAGGACTCTCTTCATACAGACAGTCTACTTCCGCATGTTAGACTTCCAGATGTCTGCAACGATCTCATCAATGTCTGGTTGATGAAAGCAGTGTATTTCCTTTGAGAGGTTTTGCATAAAAATTATCTACAGCTCTTTGTGGAGGAGCTTGTGTAAGACATTTTTGCAGATCTTATGGTTGAAAATGTTTAAAAAAAGATTGGCTACTGTGTATTGGTGCAATTTGTCACTAAAATCAATAAAACACTTTGTGAGACAAGTATATTCTTTCAATGAGGATGGAATACTTATCACTGTTAAATTTGCTCGAATTAAAACAAGTAACACATAAAAAAAATTGAATACCTTCTAGTTCTTGCTTGTCAGAGATGAAAGTGAATCTGAACTAACATAATTTTTTAAACCTCCTTCCTCTAACAATGGACAGAAGAGTATTACTTTTATTTTAAATTTCTTTTGACCAATATAATGTGCAATGAAAAACTTATTTTTTTTCTGTTAAATAGCATGATAGAAAAACTAGGCATTTTTGTGATAAATAATTATGTTTCTTGATATTCTTTATTACCCTGATTATGGCCACTCATCTCTGATTATGTTATAACTCCAGAACCAATCAAAGCAAAATAATCATTTTTACTGTTTCTTACAGGATATTAGATGCAGATTTAGAGCAGATGTGAAATACCTTTATTAAGTAGTCTTAAATTATTTAGTCTTAAATATGTAATTAATCTGTCTAATACTCACTTACCCCATTTTGCCGATGCATGTGCATATCTTTGCAGGTTTTTTTATTTTTTTACGTTTTACTTTTTTATTTCATGGTAAAATTCAACGTAATAATTCTGAAACTAACCAGTATGAACTAGTAAATTTAGTATAAGGTTTTCGAGAGTTACAGTTCCGGATGCTTAAGTTTTGCCATCGTAATAAAGTTGATCTTGGGAATTTCAGGGATGCATTTACCCCACCTTACCTTATACAATATTCTGCTTCCAAAGGTACAAAAGATGAAATCTTATATTTCATTTTAGAAATGGTTAATATTATATATGAATATTTCTAATGCATTTAGAATAATATCTGAGTATTTATTACATCTGTTGCCATTATATGAAGCATTATAGTACATTTAAAAACTCTAATTTGAAATCCCTCGGAATAACTATGTTTGACTTACATTTCCGCCTTTCTTGTCACATATCAACAAATTGAATTATAATTATTTTACCATTACCTAATTTTGCTTAATTACGTAAAAGTGTCAGTTTCTGTCCTATTACAGAAACAATTTCTTAAAATATACCCCACGTAATCATTAAAGCCTGCAAATTGCTAGCAAAAAGTTTGAAATAAATCAGTTGAGAACAAATCACCGGGAATGGTTGTTCCGACGACCTACTTTAAATACAAGTCACCCAATTAATCATCATGACTAAAGGACCGTAACTCAAATGTGAGTGTTTCAAGATGCAATTTTGGAACTCGAAAGGCCCAACTTTTTCATTCTTATACACACACACACACACACACACATATATATATATATGTATATATATATATATATATATATATATATATATATATATATATATATATATATATATATATATATATATATATATATATATATATACTCGTCAAAAGTGAAATTACAACACCATGAAGGAATACATGTGGCCGCATGCTAATCACAGAATCGGTAGAAGAGAGAGTCATATGCAAATGATTAAAACAACAAACGAAATTTTACAAAAACAAAACAGTTTATTCAGTAAAGATGTGGCCTCCATGAGTAGCTATACATGCCGGTAAATGGCGAGGCATACTATCGATGAGGCTATTAATGGTTACCTGAGGTAATCCTTACCAAGCAGCGTTAACTTCGGCACGCAGTTCGTCTACGGTATGCACCGGTAGTCCTTGGTGCACCTGACGTCCGATGAGGGTACACACGTGTTCAATGGAAGAGAAATCCGGCGAGGCTACCGGCCAGGAAAGGATGTGAATTCCATTCAGGCTGTGCCAGTTCGCCGTGCGGTGTGGCATATTCTTGCTGGAACACCGTACCAGAGACGGCCTGCACCAGTGGCCGAACCACAGGCATCACAACTTGTATGACCTACAGGTCCGCTGTCAGATTACCTGCAATGTGCACTAGAGCTGTCCGATGATCGAACATGATACCGCCTCAAACAATTATGGCCGGTTTGGGATCGGTGAGACGCTCGGCGATATGAGCTGGCAAGTAGTGTTCCCCGGGAGGACGCCACCTCAGTTCACGTCTGTCATTCCTCCACAAACAGAAGCGAGATACATCCATAAACAATGCCCATTGCCATTCATTGGTCCAGTTGAGATGACGACGATACCACGCCAGACGTGTATCTCTGTGTCGAGCGCTTAATGGCACCCCAGTGGCTGGCCGCCATGAGCATAGCTGTACTTCATGCAACCTGTTACGAATGGTTTGTGTGCACACAGGTGCAAACGTTGATCGTGGCAGTCTATTTCGGATGCCACTTACCGTTCCGAACGGGTCTCGACAAGCCGTTTGGCGAATCTGCCGGTCTGTGCGCTCTGTCGTGCGCCTGTTCAATTCACTCTCTCTTCGATGTTTTCTCTGATGTTCCTGCGTCAATCGTGTCACACATTGCTGGATGGTACTCAGGTCGTGCCCAACACTCGTGGCAATTGCACGCATCGACAAACACACGTCACGCAGCTCCAGGATACGGTCTCGTTCCCCAGTCGTTAACAGCTGGTATACAGCTCGGTGACATCTTCAAGGCATGGCTTCTTCACTTTTTCGAAAGTTCGGCTGCTGCAAATCATCGCTGATAGCATTAAGGGGACGAGCCGTCTGTTGATCTTTATCACCCGACACTGGGTGTCACGTTACACGATACGTACGAAAACTTAATCATTTGCACATGACTCTTTCTTCTACCGGTACTGTGATTTGCATATGGCTACGTTTATTCCTTCATGGTGTTGCAATTTCACTTTTGACGATATATATATATATATATATATATAATCCACAAAGAATAAAAGAGCAGTACAAAAAGTGGTTGTGGAGGGGTTGTGACCCCACTCCCCGGTTGAAGCATGCTTTTAGAGCCGCGGCAACACTCCCGAAAAAACCGGTACTTTTCATCGAACGTCCACTTGACCAAAGTAATTGCCGAATAAATAAGACACAAAAATACAACAAAGTACAAAAGTAATATATTACAAATAAAACCAAAGGAACCCACTAACTCTATCAGAACAATCACAGTAACCCAAGCTGCAACACTTCCCAAAAAAGTTACCTCGTGTATCGCCAGAAGAATCCCGAAAGTTTAGAGATCACAATATCTCGCATTAAATACTCTATGTGCCGTTGCCACCGATCCATCTAAAATCCGATAATCTTAAGCTGCACTCTTGCATATCAATGTTATAAAAATTCGATGCGATTCCATAAAGAAATCCCCTCGGAAGTCCAACCTTTCTAGCTTCCCTGAAGTATTTCATCACACACGAATACTGGGCCTCTGTTCTTGTATTCAATCTCTTACTTCTAATCAAATAATTCCTGATAATATTTCTGAACTCTCTTTTATGAATATTAGATGTCCAGGGAATAAGATAATTGATGTCAAATACAAATTCATTACGTTTGTCATATATGCGAAAATAGGTCTTATGATGTTTATAGTTACATTTATTATTAACAATACGAAAATTGATTGTCCCTTCTTCGTTTTTCTTGTATCTCACCAAATTTAATCCACTTGGATAAAAACTGAAATCCACACTAAACTCCTCTTCTTCACAAGCTGTCAACACATCGTCAACGTATCTAATGAATATAATTTCATTTACGATGTGTATGCCAGATTTATCACTATTGAGATAGATATCCGCTAATATTGACGACCAGCTGCCACCCATAGGTATTCCAAATCTCTGCTTGTAAAAATCCATTCTATTAAACAAAACTGTCTCAAAAAGTACCAACCGTACCAAAGTTTTATATTTGTTGAAATTCAAGAAAGTTTGTATGTCATATTTCTCAAATGTTGTCATTAAAATATCGAAAAGTTCGTTTATGTTGATATTATTAAAAAGATCTGTAAAATCATAACTTTTATAGTACACTTCATCCGATACTCTTTCCAACATTTTTTTAACTTCGAAACTGTTCGAAAGAATATAAGCTCCTTGTTTTTTTATTTTGGGTATGACAGATTTTAAGATTTCAAGTAATTTATCATTAGCTGTTTTTAAATACGTTTTAAATCCAACTGTTACAGGCCAGAATTTTATAGGGTTCTTGTGAAGTTTCGGTGTAAGGGTTAAGTATGGAAATCTTATATGTTTTAAATCATAGCCAATTTTCTTATAAATTGCCACAATACGATTCTCGATAGTTCTTCTTGATAGATCCAAGTGTTGGTACATGGTGTCATTATTGTAGTATTCCAGCAAAGTACTATGATACAACTTCCTACAAGTTATTGCATAATTTGACGTCACCTTGTCCACATATGTTATAATATACTTGGCCTGTAGTTTTTTTAATTCATCGATGGTTAAATTTTCACGATATATATGATTTGTATTCTCCTCATAACACATATTAAACGCATTAATGACCCGATATTTCCATTCATCAAAAGTTATGATAGGAACACTATATTTAACTGCCATACTATATATAAAGTCTTCAACATCTTTGTTGAAATTTTCGATTACTTTTCTGTTTTCTTGAAATCTGTATTTCGTTCCTTTATTCATGATCTCTCTTAAATCCGTAGATCGTATCATATCCAAATTTCCAGAAATAACATGCTTCAAAGAGATGGTTCAGTGTAACGAGTCATATTTTCGCAATCGCAATTTTCAATATCCTCTTTCTTTATGTCACTACTAAATTTATTATAATTGAATATCTTTCTACCTACTGGGGTATTATATTTATAAGTAACACATACTTATATATTGGTGATAGGCAGTAAATCCATACAATCATGAACAATACGTATTAGTGGTATATTGTCGTATTTTTGGTTACAGAATTTTACCATAAAAAACGCTTTGTATGTTTTTTTGCTATTAACCTCACTCAAATCTATTTTCAAACCTCTAGCACGTAATTTAATATAATCTCGCAATACAACCAAGTTTGTATGATCCGTATTATTATCAAAAACATTTTTATTTTGTTCCACGAAATGTCAAATTTTGTTTATATATTTAGTTCTTATACCATGTATCAAATTCTTAATCCAACCATGTGGTATTAGTTTCAGGTTTTCATTAACTCGGAAAAATTCCCTTAGATTGTTCACAGATTCTTCAAAACTCAATTTATGCCTTCTTTCACCTCTTTTCTTACGTCTCACGTAAAGTTTATCCCTTCCTTTTGCAATTGTGTCATTATTGATATCTCCATAATAATCGCTATTGAACGTTATTCCGTGTTAAGTCCATATGGGAATATAGTACCAATGTGTATTATATGATGGTTCTCCCACCATAATCTTATATTGTGCCGACGTAGTGATCGAGTGGTCAAGGCGAGCGTTTCCACAGCAATCGCTCGACCGCCGCGTTGTGGGTTCGAGTCCCACGTAAGGCATGGATGTTTGTGTTGTGGGCGCAGTGTGTTCCGCCCCCCTCTGGTGCGCCTGGGGCAACGTCCTTGGACGGCTAAATGGTTCACGTTCTGGCCGCTGACAAAGGCGAATGATGATGAGTCAAGTGCCTGGCCATTTGATTAAAAAAAAAATAATAATAATAATCTCATATTGCTGTCACTAACGATGTCTGTAATAGACACTTCGATATTATCAACGCCATGTTCAGAAAAATGTCTCAACTCTAAAGTAGACTCGACTGCAGGGTTATCCAATAATTTATATATTTGACTTCGGTGGAGATAAATACGAATATTTAGACTATTTTTAGTCTGACCAATATAAGTCAAATTGCAGATGGTACATTTAATGCCATATATGCAGTTATAAATTTTGCAAAATTTCTTGTACGTATGTACACCTGATATTTGTTCAGGGTTAGCTTTTGGGCATAATTTACATCGTCTAGAATTGCAACGTTTATATTTAAATTCAAACATTTTCTTGTAATAACACTTCCGTATTCCTATACACATATCATCACAAGTTTCAAACCCTTTACAATCCTTTGAGTTATTATTTTCAACGACGATTTTTTGTGTATTCTCCTTCCTATGATTGACCGGTCTAAAATAATTATACATTTTGTGAGAGAGAGGGTCATATTTTGACGATCGACCAAATACCCTCATATTGGTAGACCGAGCAGTCGTCACATTTGCGCCGACTTTGCCAGTCGCTTTATTCACAAGTTTTTTCATTTCATAATGTATAAATAACAGTTTTGACTCGTGTAATAGAGTATTAACATAATCTCTACCCAACTTTTCAATAACATCAAATAGATCAACTTTAATGTCATTACCATGCACATTTCATAAAACCAGCCATCATATATCAACATCATAGACCAAAGGTTCAAATTCACAGCTACAGGGAAAAACTTTTTCCTCTTTCTTCATGTCACTACTAAATTTATTATAATTGAATATCTTTCTACCTACTGGTGTATTATATTTATAAGTAACACATACTTTTATATTGGTGATAGGCAGTAAATCCATACAATCATGAACAATACGTATTAGTGGTGTATAGTCGTTTTTTTTTTTTGTTGCAGAATTTTCCATAAAAACTCTGTATGTTTTTTTGTTATTAACCTCACTCAAATCTATTTTCAAACCTCTAACACGTAATTTAATATAATCTCGCAATACAGCCAAGTTTGTATGATCCGTATTATTATCAAAAACATTTTTATTTTGTTCCACGAAATGCCAAATTTTGTTTATATATTTAGTTCTTATACCATATATCAAATTCTTAATCCAACCATGTGGTATTAGTTTCAGATTTTCATTAACTCGGAAAAATTCCCTTAGATTGTTCACAGATTCTTCAAAACCCAATTTATGCCTTCTTCCACCAGTATTCGTGTGTGATGAAATACTTCAGAGAATCTAGAAAGGTTGGATTTCCGAGGGGATTTCTTTATGGAATCGCATCGGATTTTTATAGCATCGATATGCAAGAGTGCAACTTTAGATTATCGGATTTTAGATGTATCGGTGGCAACGGCACATAGAGTATTTAATGCGAGATATTGTGATCTCTAAACTTTCGGGATTCTTCTGGCGATACACGAGGTAACTTTTTTGGGAAGTGTTGCAGCTTGGGTTACTGTGATTGTTCTGATAGAGTTAGTGGGTTCCTTTGGTTTTATTTGTAATATATTTCTTTTGTACTTTGTTTTATTTTTGTGTCTTACTTATTCGGCAATTACTTTGGTCAAGTAGACTTTCGATGAAAAGTACCGGTTTTTCCGGGAGTGTTACCGCCGCTCTAAAAGCATGCTTCAACTGGGGAGTGGGTGTCACAACCCCTCCACAACCACTTTTTGGTACTGCTCTTTTATTCTTTTTGGATTTTATATAGTGCATAAAAATGTCAGTGCTACTTTGCGCTTACTCTTTTATTGCCTTATTGCTTTTCTGGTTTAAATTGCCATTATTGCTGACTTTTATATTATTCCAAACATTATGGTTTTAAGATTTATATATATATGTATATACCGGGTGGTCAAAATTAAAACACCCCTGCTCTGAGCTCTCTATACATCGAACTACTCAGTGTAAAGGCTCCAAAATTGTTGAACCTACTATTCAAGACATGGGGAAAGGGATTATGTGAAAAAAACATTAGTTGCAGAAACACCCATAGGTGGCGCTGTACAACAAAAAATAAGCTGAAAAGACACAAAATAAGGACAAAAAAAACAAATACATGCGATATGGAATTTTTCCTTTTTAATTTCTTTTGCTGATATGAAAAAAAAGAAGATAAAAAAGTGAAGAAACTTAAACTGTCATTGTAACTGCAATTTCGCACTGTAAGCACAAAAATTTGCATAAACCCTTGGTTTGCAGCTACTATGTTCTGGACATAAAAGGGGATAAAACTGGGAAATTTTCATTCTTATCAGCGATGGCTGTCACACTGCCAGAACGCGCTTTGCTTGTTGAAGCACCAATGTCTTGATTCCATTACCTTTATGCAAAATGACGCGCCTCTACACATTGGACTCTGTGTACAGCAGTTTCTTCGGCAACATTTTACTAATGGTAGAGTAATTAATCTCGCGTTTCCGACGACCTGGCCATCACGTTCTCCAGATCTTAATCCCTGTGATTTTTGGCTGTGGGGATACTTAAAAAGTCTTGTGTATCGAGGACGTCTGGCAACCTTGGCAGATTTGAAAGACAGTATCACTCTGCATGTGAGAAGCATCTCAATCGACCAATTACGATCCGCAGTTGAACAAGCTATCCACAGACTGCAGATTTTACATCTTGAAGAAGGGAACCATATTGAGCAGCATTCCCTGCATCGATAAGGTCCTTGTGATATGAATATTTGGTACGTTTGAATAAAATGTGTATTTTGTGCCTTTTCAGCATATTTTCTGTCGTACAGTGCCACCTATCGGTGTTTCTGGAACTAATCTTTTTTTCGCGTAATCCCTTTCCCCATGTATTGAATAGTAGGTTCAATAATTTTGGAGCCTTTATACTGTGTAGTTCGATCTATAGAGAGCTCAGAGTAGGGGTGTTTTAATTCTGACCACCCGGTATATATATATATACGATATTAAATATTTATTTATTTATTTATTTTTATGCATTTATTTTCTCCATGATACGAAATGGGAAGTCCATTTCTAACACACACAAGATCACCTTAAAAGAAAGCATAATATAATCTTAAGTAATAGCATTATCCTCAAACAAATAAGCTTAAATTTATTTTCCAACATACAAAATAAATCAATATATTTAACATTTATATTGCATAAGGTGCAAAATTTAAGCTTGTAAAAGTTTTCTTAGGAAGTTGCAATTAACATCGACAATAATGCGAAATGTATGGCACTGTAAACAAGGCTTGTTAGTGCAGTTTAGTATAAAAACCTACAATATTTGAAAAGGAACTACAATCCATCTGATTGCAAATAAATTTTCTGAAAAGACCGTTTCACCCAGCACGTTCGTCCTGAATTTCAAAAACTGAATGCCAAACAAGTACCTGAGACAAAGTGAAAACATGCTATTGTTGTAATACATATCGACCTTAAAGGCAGTTAAGACTATTTACAGCGTCTTTTTCCGCAGCTCCTTGACACACTATTATCCAAGTATGTATACGTTTGTAAGAGTGTTTATTGTGCGGCAAAATAAATAATAATGTCTTTATAAATATTAAATGTATCATTGGAAGGGGGGAAGGAAAGTTAGAGTTTTATATAGTACAGAGATATTGGTTGATCTATATTTGCAATATTTTATTTATTCACTGTATGAAGCAAATTGTTACATTTACCAAGTGATCCCTAAATAAGTGCGTCAAACGTGATTGTTGCCACCAAGCTCTATTATACAACTGGAATGTCTGATAACGCCCCATTTCTGAACCACTGTCCCTTCCTCTCTCTTCTTTTACAGTATTATACAAGGGGTTAAAAAAAGGTGAATAACAAAATTGCAAAAGTGCTTTAAATAGGGTAGGGAATTGTGCAACAGTAGATTAAATAATGTGCAATCTTTTTGTAAAAAAACTGAAACAATGCGTAAAGAATATTGCTACCCCAACTGGGAATCGAACCCCAGATCAACGTACTGGCCAGCTCTACTGTTAAACTACTGGAACGGAATTGCAAGTTCTTATCGTCGAAGAGGACTCTGCATTCTCTACTGTCTAATATCAGATTGGCGTGCAACTGACAATCTCACTGACCACCTCCTGTTATTTTTACCTCCGTTAAGCCTCCTGATGCTACTGTTTTTACCCAGGTTAGTATCCTGCGTGGCGTTGTCCTTCTGATTTGAAACCGGCCCTCAATGTCCCAGAGTCCACTGAATCCGTGATAGTCGTACTAAGGTCACGTTCAGCCCTCCGCCATATTTGCAGTAACCTACATATTTGATTTGTTCAAGAGTCATTGTTGAGAGTCATTCAAGAGTCATTTGTTCAAGAACCTTGCTGCCCCAACCGGAAATCAAACCTCGGATCTTCGAACTGGCCATTCTAAGCCATTCCAAGCTCTTATCATCGAAATGGACTCTGCGAATTAAATATTTATACATCACACCTGAGCCCTAAATACACGACTGCAACTTAATCAATACTGATACAGATAACCCCACTCAATTTCCAAATCGCCTGTTTTGTATTAAAATCATTCCGGCTCTTCGTTGTTTGCATGGGCAACCATGCCAATTTTACAACGTGGGCGCAATACTTTTCTTTAACACGCCCTAAATGAGTGAGCTACAAAGAAATGAAAACATTTGAAGTCGCAAAAGAGAAAAAAAAGTTCCTTTACTTCACAAGTAAATTTCAAAAACAATAATTTTTATCTTAGCGAGTTTGCATCCAATTAGAGTCAAATTTTCAGGGAACACTGAATAATTTTTCATAAAATTATAATATTTCAATTGTTATATATTCCAAACAATGAAAGTGTATCTTTTAAATTCACCAATTTAGAAAATAGCAAATAAAAAAGCACTCAAACTCGTCTTCTGAGATATGGTTCTCTGACCACTTGGGCCATTTTATCTTTCATTGTCTGAACGGAATAAAAATTATTTTGAAGTCAAAATTTCGACGGGATCTTCGACTTCAAATGTTCATAAGTTTAAAACTAATTAATTTTTCTCATAATTATATACCTACCTTTTCTCATAATTATATGATTTTTTATTATTTTTAAGCCATTTCTACTTCAATTTGCATTTTAATTTTAAGTAATATATTTTCTTTAGATATTGTAGACATTCATCTACAAGTACTGTCATCTTAAACTTCGTCGTCAAAAAATAGAACAGTTACTAGTTGTCAAAATCTCAACCTTGCAATTCCCCGTCCTCCGTTTCGTCAAACTCATCAAATATAGAAAAAGCTGCGTTTGAAGAAGATTTGCATCGCCGTTCTTAACTTAAAGAGGCTCTTTATTTATCGAGGAATACTAGGAAAACAGGTGGAGTGATAAACACGGAATAAACATCAGAGCGAGTTCCTATTTTAGAAACATTCTAATCACTAATTGCCATGCCAGGGTAAATAAGGGAAAGAAAATAAACAATAAGGAATTTTGGAAACTGTATGTTGAAAGCAGAAAAAGTTAAGATAAATAAATGAAGTGCGGCTCTACTCTACTTTCTCATGCTAGAATCCAATTTTCAGTAGGTGGCACTGTACGACAGAAAATATGCTGAAAAGGCACAAAATACACATTTTATTCAAACGTACCAAATATTCATATCACAAGGACCTTATCGATGCAGGGAATGCTGCTCAATATGGTTCCCTTCTTCAAGATGTAAAATCTGCAGTCTGTGGATAGCTTGTTCAACTGCGGATCGTAATTGGTCGATTGAGATGCTTCTCACATGCAGAGTGATACTGTCTTTCAAATCTGCCAAGGTTGCCAGACGTCCTCGATACACAAGACTTTTTAAGTATCCCCACAGCCAAAAATCACAGGGATTAAGATCTGGAGAACGTGATGGCCAGGTCGTCGGAAACGCGAGATTAATTACTCTACCATTAGTAAAATGTTGCCGAAGAAACTGCTGTACACAGAGTCCAATGTGTAGAGGCGCGTCATTTTGCATAAAGGTAATGGAATCAAGACATTGGTGCTGTTGCAGTTGAGGTACAACAAAATTTTCGAGCATGTTTTGGTACCTTTTCTGTTGTACAGCGCCACCTATCGGCGTTTCTGGAACTATTTTTTTTCGCGTAATCCCTTTCCCCATGTTTTGAATAGTAGGTTCAACAATTTTGGAGCCTTTACACTGAGTAGTTCGATGTACAGAGTAGGGGTGTTTTAATTCTGACCACCCGGTACAAAGTGTCCCAAAAACATTGACCTCGGCTTTTATTCCTTAAATATTGATCTTAGATATATATAATAAATTACAAAGTTGCGTAAAAAGGTACAGAATTTTATGAAAACGATTAAAATTTTCAGGGGGAAGAAATACAAAATTTAAATTTTTATACGGCCCCCGTACAAAAATATTTCCA